>PVJA010001180.1:89297-114320 GCA_004027025.1 Myocastor coypus
CTCTCTCTCTCTCTCTCTCTCTCTCTCTCTCTCTCTCTCTCTCTCTCTCTCTCTCTCTCTCTCTCTCTCTCTCTCTCTCTCTCTCTCTCTTTCTGAGTCAACCTCTACAGTGGGCCAGAGGCAGAGGTATAAAGCAAAAGCAACAGCTGAATACAAAACTGGGTGCTTCTGTTTTAGTGACACCTTGAGACAACGTGCTGCATCGCAGCGTCTCATGCGCTGGAGCCAGAGGGGATGACTTGGACTCCACCGCAGCGCTGTGCACATGTTACCCTGGCGCTGTTTCCCCAAAGCTGTTGGGCTTGTAGCTGGGCTTGTGTCCCTCGCTCGGTTTCATGCCAGTACAGGATCCCAAGGTGTTTGTTCCAAGTTTTATGTTGAAAGAACAGTGGAGGGGGCTGGGGAGATAGCTCAGTGGAATAAATGCTTGCCTGGCAAGTGCAAGGTCCTGGGTTCAATCCCTGGTATCACCACACATACACACACAAAAAACCAAACCAAACCAAACCAAACAAACAAACAAACAAACAAAAAACAATGCAGTAAAATAATCTGCCTCTGTGTTGCCCAGCTGAAAGCATCTTTGTCCTTTTGGGAGGGCCTCTTTGTGAAGCTTAGGAAATGCTGCTCACAAGCACCCACAGAAAGACCCCAGGCAGGGGCTATGTTCTGGAGGCTGACAGCCAGAGCAAGGCTGGAGTGACACTAAAACTCCTGAGGGTGATGGGGGTAGGGGGATAGGGAGGTATTTGTGGACCCCACAGTGTCAAAGGCCATGGTTGCCATAGGAACCTGACAACTTGCCATCAGAGAAGAAGCCTGGATTGCCCTGCTGAAGACTGAGATGTATCCATGAGGACCCCACTGGCGGCAGTGGATGGACTCAGCATACAGAGTATTTGCAAATAAGGGAGATGCCTCTCTCTCTTCTCCATCCTCATCCCATCCTCAGCCATTGGGTGTGCTGCCACTCCAGTCTTGGGTCCTTCCTTCTGCACTGCCTCAGTGGTCTCTACACCCAGTGAGAGGGAGAGTTTGCAAAGAAAAAGACCTTGTGCTTCTAGATGCTCACAACACGATTGAGAGGAAGATGCTCACATTTCTCACAGGTCCCAGCCCCATGCATGCAGTCTCCTCTGTCATCACTGCCCCCTAGGTGTCCCATGCATCACAGTAGATGAATGGACACCAACTGGGCTCTGTCACCTAGCATCTTTGGTACATTAGAGCTCTCTTGCTGCTACGCAGCCTATGGGGCCAGTAAACGTGTAAGCACCTATGTCCCTCACAGAGGAAGTTCATTGCCTTAGAAATGCTCTATTCACTTCTTGCTTCTCCGTTCTCCCCTGCCCCTGGCAACTTCCGACTCTGTTACTGTCCCTATCATCGCTTTGCCTTTCTGGAATGTCACACAGCTGGAATCCCACAGAGTGGTCTCTCCATGTTGTCTGTTCATTTAGTTATAGGGTTTCTTAGTGTCTTTCCATGGATGGAAAGATGGAGGGATAGATGGATGGATGGGTGGATGGGTAGATGGGTGGATGGGTGGATGGATGGATGGATGGGTGGATGGGTGGATGGATGGATCAATGGATGATTGCATGCATGGATGCATGAATGGATGATGTGCATGGATGGATGGATGGGTGGATAGATACATGGATGGACTGATGGATGCATGGATGGATGAATGGATGGATGCATGGATAGATGGGTGGTTGGATGGATGCATGGATAGATGGGTGGTTGGATGGATGAATGGATGCATAAATGGATGGATGCATGGATGGATGGATGATTGGATGCATGGATGAATGGATGCATGGATGGATGGGTGGGTGAGTGGATGGATGAATGGATACATGGATGGGTAGATGCATGGATGGATGGGTGGATGGATGGGTGGGTGGGTGAGTGAATGGATGAATGGACGCATGAATGGATGGATGCACGGATGCATGGATGAATGGATGCCCAGACGGGTGGGTTTGTGCTGGAGATTGAATCCAGGACTTCACTCATTTTAGCAAATGCTGTACCACTAAGCTATGTTCCCAGTTGTTTTTATTTTATTTTGAGATAAGTTCTTGCTGACCTCAAACTTGGCATATTCATGTCTCAGCCTCTGGAGAAGTTGGGGTCACAGTCATGCATCGCCATGATGATTTATTTTTTGCTCTTTTAGTAGTGAATGTTATTTCACAGGCTACATGCGTGTACCACTGTGCCTGGCTCCTGGGACATTTTTTTTTTTTTTTGTCTTTTTGAGACAGGGTCTCAATATGCAGTTGAGGCTGGTCCTGAGCTCACTTTTGTAGCCCAGGCTGGTTTCGAACTCGCACCAATCCTCCTGCCTCAGCCTCCCGAGTGCTGGGATTACAGGCGTGAGCCACCACGCCCGGCCTCCTGGGACATTTTTGAAGTGTTAAATGTTCTGGTTTCAAATTTTAGTGTCTTTCGTTGGTGTAGGCAAAGATTTTAATGAACAAAAAAGCTGATGGTTGGGGCTCAGCAGGATGGCTCAGTGGTCTAAAGCTCCTGCTTAGGAAAGCTTGGGTGGCTGCAGGGACCGTGGTTTGATCCCCAGCACCATATTCTGCGCCAGCCCTGCCCTCAGGGCAGGCTGAGCCGGCCATAAAAATAAATAAATAAACAAACCAAAGTTCTGAAACAAGAAAAATAAAATAAAATAAAATAAATTCTTAAAAAAAGAAAAAACGCTGATCACGTAGGAAGTGTCACAAAGAACCACTAACTGGGATCTCATCTTATTAAAAAGCTTCTGCATATCAAGAGAAACCACCAACCAAGTGAAGAGACAGCCCACAGTGTGAGAAAAAATGTTTTCCAGTCATCCCTCAGAGAAAGGATTAATATCTAAAGGAACTCAAAAAAAAATCAGGCCCCTGAAATTTAAAGGACCAATCCAAAAATGGGCATCTGAAGTGAATAGGTACCTCTCCAATGAAGAAGTACAAACAGCAAAGAAATATATGGAAAAAATGTTCAGCATCACTGGTCATTTGAGAGATGCAAATTAAAACAGTTCTGAACTTTCATCTCTGCTGGGAAAGCGTGGCTATTATCAAGAAATCAAGGGGCTGGGGAGATAGCTCCGAGGCACAAGTGCCTGCTGGGCAAGTGCAAGGTCGTGAGTTCGAACCCTGGTCCCACAAAAAAAAAAAAAAAAAAAAAAGAAGAAATCAACCAATAACAAATGCTGCCTGGGCCACGGGGGAATTGGAACCCTTTTCCACTGTTGGTGGGCGAGGAGACTGGTGCAACCACTGTGGAAATCACTGCAGAGATCCCTGAGAAAACTAGGACGACAGGTTCCATTTCACGCAGCTATTCCTCTTCTTGATATCTTGCCTAAAAAATTAAAAGCATCATACCACAGCAATATATGCACACCCATGTGTATAGCAGCACAATTTGCAATCTTGGAAGTAACGCCAAAAAGTGTTTTTTTTTTTTTTAATACAATGGAGTATTACTCAGACATAAAGAAGGATAAGCTTGAAACATTTTTAACTAAATGGATGCCTCTCCTTTAATTTTTTCTTGTTTCAGAACTTTTGTTTGTTTATTTATTTTTATGGCCGGCTCAGCCTGCCCTGAGGGCAGGAGTGGTGCAGCATGTGGTGCCGGGGATCAAACTGCAGTCCCTGCAGCTGCCCAAGCTTTCCTAAGCAGGCCGCTTTAGACCACTGAGCCATCCTGCCAGGCCCCGAGGCCATACTCTTATGTAAAATAAATCAGACATGTGTAAATGCTGCCTCCTTTCCCTGGTGTGAGAATCAAAAGTGTAAATAAGGGTCAAAGTATATAATAGGCATTGTACAATAGGAAGAGAATTCTCAGGTGGAGATGAGGAGCCAGAGATGGGCAAAGGGGAAAGGGAAAAGGAAAAAAATTGAGAGGGGGCTGGGCGGGTCGCTCAGCAGCGTAAGCTCCTGTGAGGAGGACGTAACGGAGGGGAAGAGATGGAGTAAAAAGGAAGAAGTGAACGGAACATTTAATGTGCCCCCCTCTGATATTAGGGATTAAACTCAGGACCCACGCAGAGCCCTTTTTATTTTTACTTATTTTTAAATATTTAGGACAATGTCTTGCTAAGTCACTAAATTGCCCAGGCTAGGTTTGAGCTTGCAGTCTTCCTGCCTTAGCTTTCTAGAATGCTGGGATCACAGTTGGGCACAACCAGAACTGGCTAAGTGCCAGTTCTCCCTGGCAGCCTCCGAAGGCCGCTGGGATCTACTCCTCCCAGCCCTGCCCCCTCCTCTCCTCTCTGAGATCCAGCTGCTTTCAGGTTCCCAGGAGAGGCCATACCCATCGGACTTCTCTGCCTCTGCTCCTGTTGCTTTCTCTCCCTGGGGTCCCTTCCTCCTGGCTGGAGGGCAACAGCCCCTCCTTACAGCCCTTCTTAAGTCCCATCACCCCTGTCACCTTGCCAAGGGGCGCTGGATGTACCCTCCCCACCCCATCATACTGTCTCAAACCTCCATAGTATTTACCACTTCCTGAGTTCATCCGGAGAGTGTGCCCGACACAACGTCTGAATCTATGCCGAACTTGGGGTTCCATGAGGGTGGGGGCCATTTCTGTCCTTTTCACCAGCCCTTGGAATAGATCCTGGCCCAGAATAGGTGCTCAACAAAGGCTTACGGAGTGAACCACGAGGTCCCACTTCACACCCACTCTTGACGACATCCCAAGAGACATGGAGGCGGAGGAGTTGGAATGCCTGCACATTCTTAGCAACGTTATTCCTGGTGTGTATGCAAGAGAAGTGGGAAGACAACGTTCACACCAAAACCACATTCCAGATTGTTCATGGCAGCCCGATTCAAAACAGCCAACTCAAATTTCCTGTCGGCTGACAAACAGGAGAATTAAGAGTGGCTTATCCCTGCATATAACTTGAGTCAGCCAGGAGGAATGAAGTGCTGACGTCATCCGCGACCCGGGCAAAGTGCAGAACCATCATACTAAGCGAAAGAACGCAGACACTGAAGGTCACGTGTAGGGTCATTTTGTTGACATGAATCGTGCAGGACAGGCAGAGCAGAGAGCGGATCAGTGGTTGCCCAGCAGTGGGGAGAGGGTGCGACAGGGAGGGGCTATTTAGGGTGTTGAGGGGTGTCTTGGTCACTTTTCTCTTGTTGCTGAGACAAAATATCCAACACCTAAAATTAAGGAAAGGCTTATTGAGCTCATAGTTAGCATAGGTTTCCGTCTGTACTTGGATGACTCCAAAGCAGAGTGGTGCTAGAAGAGGGCAGCTATTCATGGAAGTGGAAAACAGCAAAGAGTTAGGGCTGGCAAGATAGCTCAGCAGTCTAAAGTGCCTGCTTAGGCAAGCTTAGACAACTGCAGGGACCACAGTTCAATCCCTGGCACCACATGCCCCGCCCCCAGGGCAGGCTGAGCTGGCCATAACATAAATAAATAAAGTTTAAAAAACCAAACAAACAAACAGCAAAGAGTAAAGCAGGAGCCGGGCGTGGTGGTGCACACCTGTAATCCCAGCACTCGGGAGGCTGAGGCAGGAGGATCGGTGGGAGTTTGAGACTAGCCTGGGCTACAAAAGTGAGCTCAAGGCCAGCCTCAACTGCATAGCGAGACCCTGTCTCAAAAAGACAAAAAAAAAAAAAAAAAAAAAATAGTAAAGCAGGGAGCAGCGGCAATAGCAGAAAGCAAGCCTCCTTCCCTTCCTTATATTGTTTTCAGGCTACCCATCCCAGGGCAAGTGTAGCACACACCCTCAGAATTCCTTTGGATTGGATCATGACCTAATTACAAACTCTAGAAGCTGCCCCATGACAGCATAAGGTGTTAGTGGGACACTTAGATACAAACCATAACAGGAGGAATGCCAAAATGCTCTGAAAGTAGACAGTGGCAATGGCTACATAACTTGGGGGAGACACCCATCCACCCATCCATCCATCCATCCACCCATCCACCCATCCAGATCACTGAGAGGGTGAAAATGTATTCTTTTGTTTAAAAGGTGATTTTTTTAAAAAATCTTTTTGAGACAGGTTCTCACTATGCAGTTCAGGCTGGCCTTGAGCTCACTTTGTAGCCCAGGCTGGTCTCGAACTTTGAAAGGATCCTCTTGCCTCAGCCTCCTGAGTGCTGGGATTACAGCTGTGAATTTTAATGGTATGTGGGGTCTCTGTATTGTAAAACAACCTTGCACACAGATGCCTGTGGGAGCTTTGCTCAGAGCAGTCAAAACAGAGAGCAACTCCAGTGCCCACCAATGGATGGAAGCACAGAAAAACATGGCCTCACACTTGCCAGGTAAGAACTTGTGCCACGGAGCTATCTCCCTAGCCCTGGGTGGCTTAGCTCTAGGATGGGCTATGATTCAGTAAAAGAAATGGACTGGGGATCCGTGCTACTCCTGCCAAGAGCACTCTAAGCGATATGCTGCGTATCCTTTAATTCTATGTATGTGAAGTACCCAGAACAGGCCAATTTAGGGAGACAGAAAGTGGGTCATGGAAGAGGAGGAACAGAAGTTGGGGAGTGACCGCTAATGGGTGCTCGGTTTCTTTGGGGATAAGTATACTGTGAAATTCCATGATGGTAATCTTTTCACCACCCTGAATGTCCTAGACACCACGACACTGTGTGCTTTCCATGGGAAACCTTTCAGCATGCAAATCAGAAAGTGCTTTTAAATTCACTCAGTAAATGAAGGAATGAGAAATTAGGGTGGGAAGAAGATGGGAGGAAGAGCCTGCAGAAACTCTTCCCTAAGACTGGATGGAGCCGATTCTCTAAAGAAACAATCCCCTCCAAGAGGACCAGGTCCCTTTTTTGTCCCTGTGTCCCTGTGTCAAAGTCTGGCAGAGGAGCAACCCATGCCAGGCTGGAGCAAAGCGCCTCCTGGCGCAGAGCACGGCTGCCCCCTGGTGGCAAAATGGAGGGAATGCAGTAGGAGAGCAGCCCTGGGGACGGCCCTGTGGAGAGCTGGGGAGGCCCTGATGGAAGCTCTGACAGGGGAAACTTCCAGGTGCCAGGGGTCAGGAAAACACTAGGGATGGCGTTCTGGGATACTTTGCATTGTCGGAAGCTATGTCTGAATTCTCAGTATTGCAATTGTTGCCTGCCCCCTTCCCCTTGGGGAATGGGGTGCAAGAATGTGTTTGTGGGTGCCTGCCACATAGAAGATGCTCGCTAAAAATGCATAGTCTGTAGTTTTTTTTGTTTGGGTTTTTTTTTTTTTTTTTTTTTTTTTTTTGTCTTTTGTCTGTTTGAGACAGGGTCTTGCTATGCAGCTCAGGCTGGCCTTGAGCTCACTTTTGTAGCCCAGGCTGGTCTCGAACTCACACCGATCCTCCTGCCTCAGTCTCCCAAGTGCTGGGATTACAGGGGTGCACCACCACACCCGGCTCCGTAGTTTGTTACATTAGGAAGAACTGAGAGAAGTCCAGGGTTGAATCCAGTATCCACTCTATTGAGCCAATGACTGTGGGTGCAGCTCATGACCTCAGGGGACCTGGGTTGATGTGGACAGACTGTCTCTCCTCCCTTGGAATTAGGATGAATTGAATCTAGAGATTGAGATTCCTTCACTGTCCAGTGCTCGGATTGGGGGTGTGGGCGTCACACCTGCCCTAGGGTGGTGGTAGCCTATATAGCATGTAAGGGAAGAAAGGAGGCTTGAGCCCCCCCTTGTTGCTTTTGCTATCCTCCTCCACCACGAATGATTGTCTTCTGCCATGTGTCACCCTGTCTTGGAGCCAGCTGACTATGGCCTGAGACCACTGCAAATCGTGAGCTATGTAAACCTTTCCTCTCTTAGCTTTGGGAATTGGGTATTTTGTCACAACAACAAGAGAAAAGGAACCAAGACACATGGATAAAGTACCTGGAACATCCAGGAGCTCCTGGATGCAACCTGGGGTCTGCAGGCATTGGATTGAGGATCCAGAAGATTTGCAGACTTGCTGGGTGGGTGACACCAGGCAAATAGCTTTATGCTAGGTGCCTCTGTGGAGTTCCCTTTATTTTTTATTATTTTCAATATATGTATGTTGTATAGGCTCACTACACAGCTCAGACTCATAGTGATCCTCCTGTTTCAGCCACCCTAGTGCTGGGATTATAGACATGCACCACCACATCTGGTCTTAGTGTCTGGCTCAGTACACCTAGGGGTGGGGCCAGTGCATTATGTGGTCTCAGGGATTGCACTTGGTCCCTGCACTTGCCTAAGCAGGTGCTTAGTCCACTGAGCTATCTTGCTGGCTCTTGTAGAGTCTCCTTTAAAAGTGACAGAATGGGGCTGGGGAGTTGGCTTAGTGGTATAAGTACCTGCCTGGCAAGCAGAAGGTCTTGAGTTCAATCCCTGGTGCCATGAAAAAAAAAAAAAAAAAAAAAGTGACAGAATGACAGCATCACCCTTGCTCCTTGCCTCCCTCTGCTGACTGAAGCTGCCAGGGGCCTGCACCCCACCAGTTCACAGTGAAAAACAGCAGCTTGCTCGCTGGAAGGGCTTTTGGCCACCAGTGATGGAGGCCAGCAGTAGCAAACTGTCCCATACCATAAAATAAAAATACAAATGGAAGCCAAGGGCCATGAAGAAGCACAGGGACTGGGACAAAGGTGGGGAGAAATCCTCTGGGGAAGGGAAGAAATCCTCAAGGGGGAGGGGAGAAATCCTTGGGGGGAGGGCATTCAGGCTTTGAGTTGAGGGAAACTGAGGTGTGGGGAGAGGGATGTTGAAGGCACATTTGGGCTTCTCTGTCCATGAGGAGTCCTCGTAGAGGCCACAGGCTCTCAGGACCCACAGAGGTCACTGGGGAGAGGTGGTTCATGGGGTCACCTGAAAATTTGGTTTTTATCCTAAACATAAGAGGTGCTAAGGGCATCCGGTTCTTCCCCCAGCTCTGAAGAGGGAAACTGAGAGCTTGGCTGAGTGCGTGCGCGCACACACACACACACACACACATACACATACACATTGATCTTGACATATGTGCTTAGCTGCTAAGGGAGACTATCAGGTATGACTGCAGGGCTGGGACAGAACATCTGGGCTCAAAGCCCATTTAATATTCCACAAAGCCTGTTAGTGCCAGGTGTAGTGGCATATGCCTGGAGTCCCAGCACTCAGGAGGCCAGTCTGAACCACACAGCAAGACCCTGTCTCAAAAATGACTGGGGGGGGGGCGCTATTGGCTTTTTTTTTTTTTTTGCTTAATTGCAAAAGTAACACCTGCTGGCCATCACAAAATCAAAAGGGTATAAAGTTAAGAAAGAAAAGAAAATCATGCTTTTCCTTGAGCACTACCTTACCTTGCTCAGATCAGGTTGTTCCTGATATCCTCAGAAGCAGGGTGGTCTGAGAGCCAGTGGATCAAAAACTCAAGGATATCCAGCAGTGTGATCGTGCCAGCCCTAGTCCTGCGCCAGCCACCCTAGGAATCACCTTTCCAAGATAATGAAGGACGCTTGAGAGGACAGGTGTAAGGAGTCTCACTGGAGCACAATCTGAAATTACAGAATGGTAGGAGTCACTTTGGACAGAGGTAGAGGCCTGATTCAATCACACATCTGGCAGACCTACGCTATGAGCGTTATAATCCAGTCCTGCCCAGCAGAATCCACTGTTCCTGTTAAAACCCACCCCCAGCAGAGCTGTGGCCTGCCCAGCGGCTAGCTGTGGCCACCAGGGTTAACAAAGCAGCCATAACTGGGACTCCTCCAAGCTGTCCAATCAGAATTTCCTGCTTTGGGGCTGGCCAGATAGCTCAGTGGGCCGGCCATGCCCCGAGGGCATGCTGAACTGGTGACAGAGACTGGGCTTGGTGATGCAACCTGTAATCCCAGGACTTGGGAAGCTGAAAACAGGAGAATCACTACAAGTCTGATATGTGTAGTGAGATCTTGTAGACCCTGCACTAAATACAAAAAGAAAAAAAAAATCCCACTTTTAAAACACTTCCTGGAGCTCTCGGAGCAGGCAGCGGCGGCAGCGACTTCTGCAACAATGGCCAAGATTAAGGCTCAGGATCTTCATGGCAAGAAGAAGAGTTGTTGAAACAGCTGGACGACCTGAAGGTGGCGCTGTCACAGCTGCGCGTCGCCAAAGTGACAGGCGGTGTGGCGTCCAAGCTCTCCAAGATCCAAGTTGTCTGCAAATCCATCGCCCGCGTTCTCACTGTCATCAACCAGACCCAGAAAGAAAACCTCAGGACATATTATAAGGGCAAGAAGTACAAGCCTCTGGACCCGTAGCCCAAGAAGACACGAGCCATGTGCCATGAGGAGAAGCTGAAGACCAAGAAGCAGCAGCGGAAGGAGCGGCTGTACCCTCTGTGCAAGTTTGCTGTCAAGGCTTGAGTAGCTTGACAATAAAACTCAAACTCTGAAAAAACAAAAACAAAAACAACAACAAAAAAAAAACACTGCCTGGACATTTGAATTCAATGTGTCTGTGGGTAAAAGAGAAAAATACCTTTGCTCTTTTCATATTAGAATATTATGCATGAACAATAATACTACAGAAACCATGTTTCCAACACACATCTGTACTGTACATATTGTTCTAGTTTTATTGTTCTGGTTAAAAAAAAAAGTCTGCAAAATCGCATGTATAAGACAATTATGTGGGGCTAGGGAGATAGCTCCGAGGCACAAGTGCCTGCTGGGCAAGTGCAAGGTCATGAGTTCGAACCCTGGTCCCACAAAAAAAAAAAAAAGACAATTATGTGTTTCTCTTTTTGCTTGTGTCTTCTGACTGTTCCACAAGCAATGGTCATTTTTGTAATAAGGGAAAGAGTGGAGAAGAGTTCTTTTAGGGGCAAGGGAAAGGCAGAGGAGTTACGATGCTTCTCCTTGGGGTGGTGACCCTCTGTCTGGTCGGGGGGGGGGGGGAGGCTGGACTGGCTTTAGCCCACCTCTCAGGATGGAGTGGAGGTAGGGTGCAGAGTCTGTAATCATCAGGAGCCCCAGGTGGAGGAAGTGCGCTGGAGGAAAGGGCGTGGCTCTTCCAGAGGGGCTGTTACAGACCTAGATAGAGAAGAGGAATGGGGCAGAACCGTCTATGCAAGGCCTCCGGGCAGGAGGAACCCTGGGAAAGTTGAGGGACTGTCAGGTGGGGCCATGCTGGCTTCGTGCAGAGTGGGGGGTCAGAGGATGGAGAGTCAAGGTGCTGCCAGGGACTAGGACATGTGGGCCTTGCAGGGATGTTAAGGATTTGAGTCCTGATCCAGAGAGTGACAGGATGATGTCCTCAAGCTGAGTGATGTCATGGCTAGATAGATGACTGTGGTTGAAGTGTAGGGAACGCACTGGGCAGGGATCAGGCAGGAGCACTTGTACTAATGCCCAGGCCTGTGATGAAGGTGCCTCCTAGGTTGATTCCATTGCGGCTTGTGCATGGGGTCAGAGTCTCACTGGGGAGGCCGGAACTGACTGGATGGGGCTGAGCGTGCGTCCAGGCGTCTGAGTGAGCGCTGCAGTCCGTCAGACGGACCCACCTGGGTTCTAACCTGGGCACTGCCGATGGCTTGGGTCGTAGAAGCCTTTGCGGTGGGGCTGATCTCGCGTGGAGCAGAACCCAGGGTCTCGGCACCCTCGTACCAGATCCTGCTGCCCTGGTGAGACAATAGAAGAGAGATCCTGGGGGGGACGGGCAGGGGTTTCTGAGGTGTGTGTCGCCAGGCTCTGTGGGCGTGTGTGGGCAAGATTACCCGGGAGAGCGTCCTGTGTTTAGTAGCTACTGAGTGACAAGTGGCCCTTCTGGGAGGACAAGAAGGGCAGGAGGAGGAGAAGAGGGCAAGTGGAGCCGCGAGCTACCGCAAGAGCAGAGGTCAAGGGCCTGGAAGAACCACAAGCCGCTGGTGTGGGGAGCGCGCAGTGGACGTGACCTTAGCGTCCTCTGGGGACGCTGCGGGCCCAGGGCTGCAGCAGCCTGGGCTGAAAAATAAAGAGAAAGAAATGAACACAGCGAGGTACAGTCTTACTGCACAGCTCGGACTCATAGTGATCCTTCTGTTTCCAGCCTTACCTTTGCTCACCTAAGCAGGTGGTTAGTCAGCTGAGCTATCTCTCTGGCCCAAAATTTATTTATTTATGGTTTTCAGAGGCAGCCTTGCTGTGTAGCTCAGGCTGGCCTTAAGCTCTCAGCAGTCCTCTAGCCCCAACTTCCTCACAGCTGGAATGATAGGCGTCCACTGCCACGCCCACCTTTTTTTTTTTTTAAATGAGGAAATCGTCACTTCAAGTGTTTCTGGGAAGGCAGTGGTTGGGGGCAGGGATGGAATGTGTGGGAAGGAGAGTTAATTAGTCCAAGTCAGGAAGGCAAAGGACCTAGAAGACAGAGAGAGGCAGGGACTGGCCTGAAGCAGGAAGTTTGGGCGCCCCCTGCGGAGGGGAGAGGAAGAGGTATTTTCAAGTGTGCTGGGAAGATTGGAAACTTGGTGCCAGGGTTTTGGAGATGGGAGAGAAAGCTTAAGGAGACATCGTGTTACAAGTCAGCTTGGGCTACGCAGTAAGACGCTGTCTTTAAAACAAAAGAGCTAAGTACAGTACTAAATTCTAGGAAAAGCTGGGCTGCTAGTCTCCTCTCTTCTCCCCATGCCCGCCTCCCACATGCTGTGTTGCTCCTGCTAGCCTTGAACTCAACTCGAAGGATCCTCTAGTCTCAGCCTCCAGTGTAGCTGGGGCTACAGGTGTGTGCTGCCCTCCAGCTGGTTGCTTTCATTATTACAAATTGTATTGGGTTAAAAATGGATTTCTTCCTTAGTCCAGTGACTTACCATCTTGGGAGAATAACAGAACCTTTCTCCTATGGTTGCTGTACAAAATCAGTTGGACAAAGCCCGCCCAGCTTCCCTGGGCTGGTAGGAGGGCAGGGGGAGTTAAGCAGTTCCTGAACCCTGGAAGCTGGGAGGTTTATAACAAACTGACCGGCAGGGGGCAGCAGATATTCATGCAGAGCGAGACGGGGGGCCAACCTTTGGGTTGGGGCTGAAGGGGAGCCCAGTTCAGCATGGAACCCCAGTTTTGCTACAGGTGTGGAAGTTCCCCCAGCTCAGGTGGGGTGTATGTGGGGGTGGTGACCAGATGAAGCTCTCGGAGTCTTGGAATAGGTGGTACCACTCCGATGAGAGGAAGGAGATAGCTAGATTCAGACTGGCCGTTTCTGCGGCCCAGAGCCCACCCTGGGAAGAGCAGGGAAGGGGTTAGAAGAGGGGAGAGAGAGCCAGGGCCTGTTGAGAACGAGTCTTGCTTGGGTGAGTGAGGTATGAAGGGGAGAGGGCCTTTCCTGGGGCAGGGACAGAGTCCAGGCTGGGATGCAGAATGTGGGTCGGGGGTTGTGGGTTGTGGTGGGGGAGGGTGGGAATCAGAAGGCACAGCAGGCAGCGGAGAGCAAAGAGAGTGGGGCTGGAGGAGGCAAGGAAAAGGGGAAGCCCAGGCAGGGCTCCAGGAGATGAAGGCCCCAAAACAGCCTACTGGCAGAGAGCCAGAACCATGCCCAGCTCCCAGGGGCCAGGAAGGCCTTGGTGGGGACAGTGATCCACCCGGCTTGCCACCCTTGCCAGTGGGTAGAGGCAGCCTTTTCCTTTTCTTCCTTCCTGTCCCAGGTCCCTTCTGGCCTTGCCTATTGTTGCAGAGCCTGGCCTCACAGACCTGCAGATGGCGAACAGGGATAGTCTGGGTGACAGTCCACAGTCAGGGCCTTCCCTGGCGACAGTGCACGCCCAAGGGACACAGGTGTGCCTTTGAGCCAGACCTTGCTGTTGGGTTGGGGTTGAAACAGCCCTGAGCTAGCCTGTTCCCCTGTCCTGTTTTGTGGACAAAAAGACCAATGCCCAAGTCTCCCTAGAAGGTCACTCTCATGGCAGAGAGGGACTTGAACCTGAGACTCCAGGGTTCTATACTCTGCTTGGTAGCATTAGGCTCAGACAGCCTTGCTGGGGCCACAACCCCCTGTCTGAAAGAGTCCAGGAGAGCTCAGGGGTATGACACCCACAAGACAAAAAAATGTCACTCAGGCTCCATGTGACCATTATCAAATTCAGCATCTTAACTTAAAGCAGGGGGATCAGGAAAAAAAGGGGGACATTGTCTAACTCTGTTAATGAAGCAGTATAATCTTACTTTCAAAAGCAGAGAACAAGAGAAGAAAATTATAGGTTTATTTCACTGATGAACACAAAGATGAAAATCTTAAATAAAATATGGGTTAAGTGAATCCTATGTTTATTTTTTTTCAAAAAACATGACCAGATGTGGTTGATCCCAGATAAGAAAGAGAATTAACCATCAGAAACTGCATCCATTAAATTTTCCATGTTAATCAATAGATTAAAGGAGAAAATCATGTGATTTCTCTCATAGGCATAAATACGCACAAAAGGCTCTGGGTGAATTCAGCAATAATTTTGATTTTTGAATATTCTTTAGCAGAGTTGCAATAAAAAAGAACTTATAAAATTTCATAAAACTATAAGCCAAAATTTAAGGCAAATGTAAACCTAAATATGCAAACCTGAGTTAGCCATGTCCAAAGTACACCCCTGAAAAGCAACTACCTGAAGGGATCTTTATACCAGCAAGAATGTCTTTACTTTATAAATATCCACAAATCTCTGCACAAAACAAGTAAACAATAGAAAATGACACAAGACAACAAAACACCTTCCAAGGCTCCAACTTCCCCCAAAACCAATCCAGGGGACTTCAAGGGCCAGAATAGCAACAGCCACACACTCAAATTGCTTGAAAGGATAGCAGAGGAGGTGAGAAAACAGATGAAAGAGGCAATCCATGGGCTCAGAGAAGATAAAACTGAGTAGATAATGGAACGTTAACTGAAATAAACCAAGAGTTTTTAGAAGATGCCAATAAAACTAAACTAAATGATACAAAATGGCACAGAACATGAAAGGCTAGTTTGGAACAGGATTAGAAGCCATGGAAAGGTTTCACCAAGAAATCCAGGAGATTAAAAGCTCTACTGGACGTATGGGCAGTAGAGGCAACCAGTGCGAGGACGGAATTTCAGAACTAGAAGCACAGTGATGCCTTCAAATGCCAACTGCTCATAGATGCCTTAAAAGCATCAAGGGGGCATGAGAAATGAGTGCAACACCAGCTGGGTGACACAAAGAAGACTAATGATGAATAATTGAAATAAATAGAGTCCGGATGTGACAGCCACACCTGTAAACCCAGTGCTGGGGAGGCTGAAAACAGGAGGATCACTGTGAGTCCAAGCTGTGTAGTGAGATCCTGTACCAAATACATTCAATAATTGCATAAATATATAAATAAATAATCAGGAGGCAACACAAATGCCATAAAAAACTTATCCGCAAAAGTAACGGCTGAAAATTTCCCAACTGTAGGAAAAGACATACATACACACGCATAAGTGAGGCATATGAAACCCCAAATAGGCATAACCAGAAGAAAACTTCTCCAAAGTGCCAGAGGACTGTCACAAGGGCAAAATCTTAAAAGTCATTAGAGAAAGGTGATGAATCACATATAAAGGTAAACCCCTTAGAATTATGGCAGATTTCTTCTCAATGCAAACCATAAGGGTCAAGAGGGCTTCAGTGTTTCAAGCCCTAATAGATGACAACTTCCGATCCTGATTCATATACCCAGCAAAACTTTCCTTCAAAGCTGACAGAAATAAAGTAGTTTTATGACTCATGAAATGAGCATTTTGGAAAATTCTCAAGGGTATTATAGAATGAGACAGTGAAACCATCAGTGCCAATAAATAAAAAAGAATAAGTGTAGCTGGTGGGATGAGCAACCAAATAAAAAGGAAAAAGCACAAAAAAATCAGCAACAGAAAAATAACACAATGACAGGAATAACTTTTTTTTTTTTTTTTTTTTTGGTCAGCTCAGCCCATCCTGAGGGTAGGGCTAGTGCAACGTGTGGTGCTGGGGATTGAACTGTGGTCTCCTGCACCTGCCTAAGCTTGCCTAAGCTGGCACTTTGGATCACTGAGCTATCTTTCTGGCCCTGAAAGGAATAACCTTCAATATGCACAGTCTCAAGTACCCAATAATAAACAAACAAACAAACAAACAAAAATAATTGACAGAATGAACCAACAAACAAAACCCAATCATATGAAGTATACAAGTAACACATTTAATTAAAAAAGAAATTCATAGATAAAAGTGAATTTCAAGACAGAACTGATCAAGAGAGGCAAAGGTCACTACATATTGGTTAAGTGAACAACTCATCAGGAAGAGACAACAATTATAAATATATATGAGCCAAATACTTGCATGCCCAACTTCTTTTTTGGTGGGGTGGGACCAGGGTTCGAAATCACGACCTTGCACTTGCCAGGGAGGCACTTGTTCCATGGAGCTGTCTCTCCAGCCCCACTCCACTTCTTAAAGTAAGCACTAATAATCATGGATAATCAGATAAACACCAATACAATTGTAATAGGGGAACTTAATACCCCACGTCACAAATGTACAGATCAAGGGAAACTCGTTAGACCCAGCCACCAGGCAAGGCATATGAGTAGACCTTGTGGGGAACACCAGAAACTCATTAGACCCAGAAACTATGCCTGACATGTGAGTGAGAGCAACCTGGACCCACCGGAAGCTCATTTGACCCAGCAGCAAGTCCCTTCATGTGAGGGAGACTGCCCTGGGCCTACCAGAAACTAATTCAACCGAGCAACAAGGCCCAGCATGTGAATGGAACTTCATCCATCACACAGGCCCAGTGTGGGAAACCTGCGGCAGGACTCCCTGCAGAGAGGCTGGAGACAAGACCAACCCAACTGACCCAGGAGCAGAACATCTTGACAGAGTGACACATCAGGTTTACCTCCAAGTGCTGCAGCAGGAAGAAGTAGAGCTCAGCAGCTAGACCCAAGCCACACCCACCTGGGCGAGTTGGAACTTGGTAGATCCAGATCTGGTGCTAAGGTAAGGACTCTACCAAAGCCCTACACCAAAGGTCAGAAGGTAGGGCTATACAAAATGACAAACAGAAGGAGAAAAATGTGTTCTCAGGCCCTGAGTCCACCCAGAACAAATGCAGGAGATAATAGCATAGAGGAAATTAGAAATCACACACCTGAAATCTCTGAAATAATAGCATCTGAAGAAAAGGTATAGAGAAAGGTATAGAGCAGCGGTTCTCAACCTGTGTGTCACAACCTCGGCGGGGGTCGAATGGCCAAAACACAGGGGTCACATAAAGCCATTCCAAATCATAACTGTAGCAAAATTACAGTTTTGAAGTAGCCACCAAAATCATTTTTTGGCTTGGGGTCACTGCAACATGAGGAACTGTATTGCGGGGTCACGGCATTAGAAAGGTTGAGAACCACTGGCATACAGGAAACCAGATTGGAAATAATTTCTGAAAGAAAAGAAAAAATGATAACTATAATGAAAGAAGTACTAAGTGCTTCTAAAGAAGACACTGATAAAAAAATAGAGGAGAATAGAAAAATGATGGAATCCTTGAATGAACAGTATAAGAAAGTACTAGACTGCAGGAAGCAGATTCAAAGTGCTATACAGGAATTTTTTTTTTTTTTTTGTCTTTTTGAGACAGGGTATCACTATGCAGTTCAGGATGGCCTTGAGCTCACTTTTGTAGCACAGGCTGGTCTCGAACTTGCACTGATCCTCCTGCCTCAGCCTCCCGAGTGCTGGGATTACAGGCGTGAGCCACCACGCCCAGCTTATACAGGAAATTAAAACCTCAATAACAAGCTGGCAAAACCATTTTAATGAAAGTGTAAATAGACTTTCAGACCTTAAAGACACCTTTGCAGCTAGTGAAAAGCTAAGAAAAGATCTCTTAAAAACAACCTAGGATGCAGGAAATAATAATTCAACATCTTCAAGATGATGCAAAGATGAACAACATGAGACTAATAGGCATCAATAAGAAAGAAGGAGCAGAATAGCAGAAAACTTCCCAAATATGGGGAAATAATTTGACATTCAAGTAACTGATGCACATAGATCTCCATATAACATCAACCCAATTAAAACCGCACCCAGACATATAATAATCAAGATCCCAGAGGGGCCCGGCGGGATGGCTCAGTGGTCTAAAGTGCCTGCTTGGGAAAGCTTGGGTGGCTTCAGGGACTGTGGTTCGATCCTCGGCACCCCAAGCTGCGCCAGCCATGCCCTCGGAGCGGGCTGAGCCGGCCATAAAAATGAGTGAATAAACAAAGATTCTGAAACAAGAAAAAAAAAAATTAAAAAAAAAAATTAAAATTCTTTAAAAAAATAAAAAAAAAAGATCCCAGAAATTCAGCACAGGAGCAGTGTACTAAAAGCTGCTAGAGGAAAAAAAACCCAAATAGGCATAACCAGAAGAAAACTTCTCCAGAGTGCCAGAGGATCGTCATGAGTGTATTAAAAGCTGCTAGTGTCTTTGTACTAAAAGCTGCTAGAGAAAAAAAAAAAAAAAAAAAACAAAAAAACGTATCACATTTAAGGGAAAACCCATCAGAATAACAGCAGAGGGCTGGGGAGATAGCTCCGAGGCACAAGTGCCTGCTGGGCAAGTGCAAGGTCGTGAGTTCGAACCCTGGTTCCCCCCCCCAAAAAAAAAAAAAAAAACAAGAATAACAGCAGATTTCTCTTTACTAACCATCAAGTCAAGAATAGCATGGAGCAAAGCACTATAAGTCAGGAAAATGAATTCCAACCCAGACTGATATACTCTGCAAAATTGTCTTCCAAGTATAATGGAGAAGTGAAATACTTCTAGGACAAAGAACAACTAAAGAATTTCATGATGACAAAGCCAATCCTACACAGTTTACTAAAAGATATTCTAGAAAGGGATCAAAATGACCACAACTCCATGAAGAAGAATGGAAAGAACCCACTAAACAGGGAAAACAAACACAGGAGAAAAAGAGATATACAGCAGCAGTCTTTCAACTGCTCTTCTGTATGCAGGACAAAAATATTTTCATCAGCATAGTCTACAAATGGACTTCTTCTGCACTCTATGGGTCATGAGTCTGTCCAGGTCTACAGGGTGAATATCAAGGAAATAGCAGTAGCTCAGTCTCCACAAGTGACACCTGGCCACCAGTAAGCATCATGGACACTGTCCATGTACACGACATACTAGAACTTTGTGCGATATCCTATCCCCAAACTGTTAGAGGTTCTGGTCATATATTTTCCATTCCAGTATTTATGTTATGTTTTATTCTTAGTAATTCTTTACTACCATGGAAACTTTTTCTTAGTTTATACTTTTGTATATATTAACCTATTCAAATATTATGCGAGTACTCTGAATTGATTACAGATTCATACACATGACACACAACATTCTGGCCTCTAAACTAGACTCACAATTTGATTTGAATTTTGGAATATTGTTTTGCAATATTTAATTTAATTTTAATTAATTTTCTGAATATTGTTTAATTCTAATTTTCATTTTATTATTCATACTGCATCTTTGATTTACAATCTATGAGACAGTATGATATTTTCTACTAGTATTAGAAACTTCAAAAAGAAAAAAATACATATACTCAAGAGAGTTAGGCTAGATATACAGCTACTTTCTCTTAGTTCAATGAGAATAAAAATTTGTACTAATATTGTTTAGACAGGATATCAGGTCAGCATCTTATCCTCTGAATAACTACTATGAAAATAACAGTATCCACTGTATTATCATAACCATTTTTGAAACTGTTTCATTGCTATTTTATCTTTCTTTTCTCATGAATATGAATTTCTTAAAAATTGCAAAAAACAAATATACAGATCAACTAGACAGAAAAATGAACAAAGGAACATCAGAGTTGAACCAAGCCTTCAAACAAATGCATTGAATGGTTATGTACAAAGCGTTCCATCCAATGACAGTAGAACACATATTCTCCTCAGTAGTACGTGGAACTTTTAAAAAACTAGACCACATATTACCCCATAAAGCATACGCAAGTAAATGCAAAAGAATTGAAAGTAACCCATGCATACTATCAAATCATAGTGCAATGAAGCTAGAGAGCAACAGCAAAAGAAACCACAGAAGCTATGCAAACACATGGAAATGAAACAATGTCCTCTTGAATAACCAAGGGGTCACAGATGAAATTAAAGAAGACATGAAACGGCTCTTACAAGCTAATAATAATGCCACTGCCACATAATGGATCCTATAGGAAACAATGAAAATGGTCCTAAGAGGAAGTGCATATCTTTGAATACTCACCTGAGAAAAACAAAATGAGCCTCAATAGATAACCTAATGATGCCCTTCAAGGTCCTAGAAAAACAAGAATATTCCAAATTCAAAGCTAGTGTAAGGAAAGAAATGATTAATTTTAGGAATTAATGAAATGGAAAAGAAATAAAATGCGAAGAATTAGTGAATTCAGGAGTTGGTTCTCTGAAAGGATAATAATTTAAAAAAACAAAATCTTAGCCAATATTACCAAAACAATGAAAGAAAAGACTCACATTCATACGCTTAGAAATGAAAAAAAGCTGAAATCACAATGGATCTTGCTGAAATCTAGAAGATTATCAGTAACCCTCAGGAGGCTGTCCCACACCCAGCACCCCATGCATGTAAGCTTAGCACTCAGGAGGCTGAGGCAGGAGGATTGTCACAAGTTTGAGACCAACCTGGGTTCTATAGCGAGACCCTGTCTCAAACAGAAAACAAAAAACTACAAAGTAAGAAAAGCTATAAGAACTTCAGAGAAATTCTAAGTTCTGGCAAATTCTATAAGAACTTTAGAGAAAGTCTAGTGTCAATACTCCTCAAACTCCCCAGTGAAATTGAAAGGGAAACAGCACTCTCAAAATCATTCCTGGAAGTGAGCGTTACCTTTATTCCAAAGCCATAAAAACACCAAACCAAAAAAGAGAACTACAGACCAATCTCTTTAAAGACCACAAATGTAAAAATCCTTAGCAAACTATTTGCAAGCAGAGTTTAGGAAATTGTCAGAGAGATAATACAGTATGACCGTAGTGGATAGCTAACTGGTGTTCAACTTGTTACACCCAGCTGAGTTGAACTAGTAAGGTGCTGGGTGAGGGAGGCTCATGCCAGCATTGTTAAGAGGCAGAACCGGAGAGGCTGTCTGGATGCTGTTAGCGATGTTTGGAGAAGCCGCTGGAGCTTCTGGAAGCTGCTGGTCCTCTTGGGCTGTTCTTCTGGAGGACCTGGTTCATGCTGGCTTTTCTGATAACTCCGCTGCTCTTGTCACTATAGGAGTTCAGGGTCTTTGTTGTCACTGAGAATGGCGGCGATTCATTTTGGGGGAGCTCTGTCCTCATAGTAAGCGTTGCTTCTTGGCTTACAATGGGGAGGGGAAGATGGTGCACTGCTCAGCCTCTTGGAAAAGCTTGTCACGTTGGCTTTCCTAATGGGGACTTGGCTTTCCTCATTTCTGGAGGAGCTCAGGACCTCACTGTTGCTGAGGATGGCTGTGGTGCTTATTGGGGGAGCTCTGGTTCCTACCCTGAGTGTTGCTTCCTAGCTCCAACTCAGATCCCTCAGCCTGCTAGTGCAGATCCTTCATCCCACCAGCACAGATATTTTAGCTTCCACTATTGACCTTTGGGCCTTTCCACCACAGATCCATGAAGCAGGCCTGCAAAAGACTTTGTTGTTGGCTCTAGGCCTCCAGTTGGACTTAGAGAAGGGGAGACATTGTTATGAGCTCTAGGTTTTCAGCTGGACTCATACAATATATTAGGACCCAGGCCCTTAGCTGAATTCTTGGGTTATAAGTGTGTGGAAAGATTACTTGCACTCATTGTATATGATTGTATGGGTGATTTGTTATAAAATAATAGTATAAAATGTGCCCTGTGTTCCATTGTCTCTCTTGCAAAACACCCAAACCATAACAATGCCCAAATAGTATTCATTCCACGGCCGTAGGATGGGTCAACACATGCAAACCAGTAAATGTAATACACCACATAAATAGAAGCAAAGACAGAAATTTCATGATCATGTGCCGAGATGCAGAAAAAGCATTTAATGAAGTCTAACATCCATTCATGATTATAAAAAAATGAATAAAGTAAATACAGAGGTCTTACCTCAATCTAACCAATGGTCTACATCATATTAAGTGCAGAGAAGTGAAAGGCTCATCTCTGTTCAATATAGTTCTCAAAACGTTAACCAGAGCAGTTAGCCAAAAGACATAAATAAAAGGGGTATGAATTTAAAAAAGAAGTTAAATTGTCCTTATTTACAGATGATGTGATCCTCTGCAGAGGACTCCAAATACTCCACTAATGGACTTCTAAAATGAATAAACAAATTTAGCAGCATATTTGGATACAAAGTCAACACTCGAAAAACAATAGTGCAAGGCTCTGGATTCAATCCCTGGGACTACATGCCATGCTGACCCCGGAACCTGGGTGTGCCATGCCAGTTACAAGTATGTGGCACATACCTGTAATCCTAGAGCTGCAGGAGGCTGAGACAAGAGTGTCACTACAAATCCAAGTTATATATCAAGACCCTGTACCAGATAAATGAACAAATAATTTTTAAAAAATCAGTAGTATTCTTCAAAAAACTACAGAAAGCTTTCATAGGTAACTGGATGCAACTACTGGCTATACTGATTAGTGAAATAAATCAAACCCATATGTGTAAACATTGTATTATCTCCCTAGTTTAAGAACCTGAAAAAATAAATAAAATCTGAAGGGTATAGTAGATATAGCAAAATGGAAAGAGACTGAACTTAAGGAATAAACAATGGAGTTGAGGGAAAAGAGAAAAGATAGGAAAAAAAGGAAGGGGTAAAATCACATAAGTATATATACAGGATAGCTGAGAGGATTGTAGTATTAATTCCTACCAGTTTTTTGAAAGTAGCAGTTAATGTTTAAAATTTTTACTTTGATTAACTCTATATGCTAATATCTGTGATCTGAGCAACTACATCGAGGATGGCAGTGTGCAGTATAACAACCATGGTTGAATACCTTTCATCTTGTTCTTTGAAATGTGTATTGTCTCTAAAGTATTATCTGGTATTACTATACTTGCTTTAAAATAAGTTAAAAAATAGGGGCCCAGCGGGATGGCTGAGTGGTCTAGAGTGCCTGCTTGGGAGGGCTTGGGCGGCTTCAGGGACCGCGGCTCAATCCCCGGCACCACATGCTGTGCCAGCCCTGCCCTTGGGGTGGGCTGAGCCAGCCATAAAAATAAGTGAATAAACAAAGGTTCTGAAACAATAAATAAATAAATAAATAAAATAAAAAATTCTAAAAATAAAATAAAATAAGTTAAAAAATAAAAAAGTAAAAGGGATAAGGAAGGGCCAGTGAGATAGCGCAGTAGACAAAGTGCCTGCTTGGCAAACGCAGAGACCAGGGTTCCATCCCTGGTCCCACATGCCACGCTGCTTAGCCCCTGGGGTACACTGAGCCAATGACTGAGAACGAGTGTGGTGGTGCACACCTGTAATGCCAGTGCTGGGAGGCTGAAAATAGGAGGATCACTATGAGTCCGAGTTACATCATGAGATACTGTACCAAATACATTTTTTTTTGTCTTTTTTTTTTTTTTTTTTTTGTGGGACCAGGGTTCGAACTCACGACCTTGCACTTGCCCAGCAGGCACTTGTGCCTCGGAGCTATCTCCCCAGCCCCCAAATACATTTTTTAAAAAAAGGACAAGGGAAAAAAGTATGGCATATTGAAAGGAAGAGTGAGTGTGTAATTGTTTGACCAAACATACATTCCTATATCAGGTCATCTGAGCAACAAATTTGGTGATAATAGGGGCCCAACGGGATGGCTCAGTGGTCTAAAGCGCCTGCCTGGAAAAGCTTGGGCGGCTTCAGGGACCGCGGTTCGATCCCCGGCACCACATGCTGCGCCAGCCCTGCCATCGGGGCGGGCTGAGCCGGCCATAAAAAAATGAGTGAATGGACAAATGTTCTGAAACAAGAAAAAATAAATAAATAAAAATTAAAAAAAAAAATTTGGTGATAACGATATGTAATATAATGACCATTGTTAATTTTCTATTCTTGTTTTGAAATTCTGTACCATTTGTATTGTTTTATGTTGCTTTGTTTCAGTCTTTGTTCTTGTTATTTTTTTTTACTTTTTTATTTGAATTCTTTATATAATAAAAACGTATTATGTTCATAACTTTCATACAATTGATGACAGAGAGCAGTAAAGATTGTCCTGCATGTCACATATACACACATCAAAATGTCTCATTGAATTAAAAAGCCAAATGAAGGCTCAAAAACAGTGGTCTGAAGCCTACTGATAGGATTTTAGGATGTAGCAAATAACAAGAAGTGTGAAATTTCAGACCACAGCAGTGTGGACAACAAAAGAATGATACCTACAAGAGCACATAATGTCACATTAACAACAGTGGAAGCTCCATAAACAAAGTCCAAACCTAAGCATTAACACAAAAAGAAAAAAATTCAAAACCAAGAAGCAGATTGGGGGGCTGAGGAGATAGCTCAGGGGCACAAGTGTCTGCCTCGCAAGTGCAAGGTCCTGAGTTCAATCCCCACTTCCACAAATAAATAAATAAAATTTAAAGAATAGCAGATTGGAGGCCAAATGATCTATCAATTAAATAACTACTTTAAAGAAATACGTAGAACAAAACACAAAAAGTGACATTTACTAATAACATTTCTTAGTTTTCTTAAGTACTTCTCTAGAATTAGAAGAAAATTTATCAGTTAACAATGGGAATGTCTTTGGGCCAGCAAGATAGCTCAGTGATCTAAAACGCCTGCTTAGGCAAGCTTAGGCAACCACAGGAACTACAGTTCGATCCCTTGCACCACATGCTGTGCCAGCCCCACCCCCAGGGCAGGCTGAGCCAGCTGTAACATAAATAAATAAAGCTAAAAAAAAATGAGAATGTGATTTAAATAACTTTCTTTAAAATAATTATAGAATTTGAGAACAACATACACATGTTTATGTTATAGACATATTCCAAAACTAAGGAATGTATGAATGTAGA
>PVJA010001180.1:114420-135085 GCA_004027025.1 Myocastor coypus
CAGCACCACATGCTGCGCCAGCCCTGCCCTCAGGGCAGGCTGAGCCAGCCATAAAAATAAATAAATAAACAAAAGTTCTGAAATAAAAAAAAAGAAAAAAAGAAAAAGAAAAAAATTCAAATTGATAAGGACTTTGGTAGAATCTACACTGAATTCTAATCTTGCAGAAAATTTATTTCTAAGTCAATCAGCTGTGATGAAGCCAGGACAAAGCACTATTTATGGTTCATGAAAACAATTGCGTTCCTGAGGCAGAAATCATTACAAGCAAGACAAAACTTGGAAGATAAACCAATCAAATTGATAGACGAAGTCTTATACAGCATATTGTTGGATTTTGCTTTTTAATTCACTCTGCTAGCCAGTTTCTTTCTTTCTTTTTCTTCTTCTTTTTTAATCTGTTATTTGTTTTGTTTGTTTGCTTGCTTTTTTTTTTTTTAATTTTATTTATGTCATGGCCAGCTCAGTCTGCCCGAGGTGTGGGGCTGGTGCAGCATGTGATGCTGAGAATCGAACTGTGGTCCCTGCGGTTGCCTAAGCAGATGCTTTAGACCCCTGAACTATCTCACCAGCCCTGCTTGCTTTTTTGTTTTTGTTTTCTCTTTTAAAAAGAATCCATATGGAATCAGAAGAAACCTACAACAGCGAAAGCAACTCTGGGCAACAAGAGCAGGAAGAGAGCATCACTATTTCAGAGTATTAAGTTATTCTTCAGAGCCAGAATGATTAAAAAAAAAAAATAGCATAGTGTTGGCAAAAAGAAAGACTGACAGGTCAGTGGAACAGAATAGAGGATGCAAAACAACTCTGAGCCCACTTAGCTATGTAATCATTGACAAAGAGACAGACACTTTTGCTGGAGGAAAGAAAGCCTCTTTAACACATGGTGCTGAGAAAATGGGTGGGCCACACACAGAGGACTCAACCTAGACCCATATCTCTTGTCATGCATTAAACTAAAATAAAAATGGATCAAAGATCTAACCGCTATGACAGAAATATTTACTCTGCTGGAAGACAAAGTACATTAAACTCTTGAAGATACAGGTGTCAGCAAAGACTCTGGAACAGAGCTCCAGTTAAATAAGAAGTAATACAAGAATCAACAGCAAATAATCAGAGCAAATTAAAAAGCTTCCACAAAGCAAAGGAAACAACCAACAGACTAACGAGGCAGCCTACAGAATGGGAAAGAATTTTTGCCAACTACTCCTCAAAAGAACTAATATCTAGAATCTATAAAGAACTTAAAGCAATTAGATCCCTCATATTTAAGGACCCAATCAAAAAATGATCATCTGAAATGAATAGATATTTTTCAGGTGAAGAAATACAAATCACCAATAAATACATTAAAAAATGTTCAACACTTCCAAAAAAAAAAAATCCTATTTGACTCAGTTATTCCCCGTCTAAGTATTGTCCCCATTAAAGATGGGCCAGCCAAATAGCTCAGCAGCCTAAAGCACCTGCTTAGACAGGTGCAGGGACTAGGGTGCCTCCGGTGTGCCATGCTGGCCCCGTTCCTGGGGCCACTGAGATGGCAACTGAGACTGGCGTGATGGCACATGCCTACAATCCCAGTGCTTGGGAGGCTGATGACAGCAGAATCACTGATGTCCAATCTGTGTAGTGAGACCCTGTAGGCCTTGTACTAAATACATTTTTTTTTTAAAGTTAAAGACGTCATACAACAGTCATGTATGCATACCGATGTTTGCAGCGGCACTATTTGTAATAGCTAAATCTTGGAAGGAGTCTACGTATCCAGGTGAATGGATAAAGAAAACAGGTCATTTGCACACAATGGAGTATCAGAAAGAAGGATAAGGGCTGGCATGATAACTCAGCGGTCTAAAGCACCTGTTTAGGCAAGCTTAGGCAACTGCAGGAACTACAGTTTGACCCCTGGCACCACATGCTCCGCCAGTTCCACCCTCCAGGGCTGGCTGAAGCAGCCATAACGTAAGTAAATAAACAAAGTTAAAAAAAAAAAAAGAAAGGATAAATGAATAATTCATAGGAAAATGGATGGACTTGAGAACATAGTGTTTAAGTGAGGTAAGTCAGAAGGACTCTTAAATATCACATGATTTCTCTTATGCACTTACATGTACATACATTATATAATAAAAGATGAAATTATAAAATAAAAGATGAAAAACAGAAAGAAAAAAGTTATTGTAATATAGTGTGGCCAATGCATCTAAAAGTATACCTTGATTTGCTATATTTGCTATAATTCTTTTTTTTTTTTTTTTTTTTGGCTTTTTGAGACAGGGTCTCACTGTGCAGTTCAGGCTGGCTTTGAGCTCACTTTTGTAGCCCAGGCTGGTCTCGAACTCGCAGCGATCCTCCTGCCTCAGCCTCCCAAGTGCTGGGATTACAGGCGTGAGCCACCACGCCCAGCTGTTTGCTATAATTCTTTTATGTGATATATATCTTTTTTTTTACTGTACCAGGGATTGAACTCAGGACCTTGTGCTTGCCAGGCAGGTGCTTATGCTGCTGAGCTATCTTTCATAGAGATAGAGAGATAAAGATAGAGATAGAGATAGAGATAGATATATTTGGTTTATTAACCTTGTTGTGTTTTGATAATTAACTTGTTAAAGAACTAAAAATAAGTAAATTGATTTAAAAAAAAAAAAAGTGGGTCTGTGGGGCAGGCCTGGAAGTCTCTGTCCCGGGTTCTTCCCTACTCACTGCTTTCTGGTCACTCTAAGGTGAGCGGCTTTGCACTGCCCCTCTGCCCAGCCTCCCTGCCTTGGAGCCAGCTTGACAGTGGATTGCAACCTTGACAAATTGTGAGCTCAGGTAAACCTCTCTTCCTTGGGACTGCAGGTGTCATCGGGTACTGTGTCTCAGTAGCTAAGACAGAGAACATAGTCCAAGTAGCTTTGACTTGCTAAAATGTGCTGATTTCTTCTTTATGGCCTGGTTCCATGATTGATTTTGATAAACCCTGCACAATTGCTTGAAGTGATGCCCGCTGTATGAGTTCTCAGGTCAGATGTATAAAGTTATTACTGATCGACTGCAGAAATAATGTATGGCTTTTCTCAGAGAAAACCCCAGAACCCTTCTCAGCGCAGGGTTCCAGGCAGCCACTGGCTGGAGAGTTCTAGGGACTCACCATGGTACTTAGGGAATTTATGTCCCTGCCTAGCCAGAGGGTGAGGGCCAAGAATCTGATTGCCAGCCTTGGGTGCTGCTATCTTCCCACTGTAAGGTTTTGGGCCAGTTTCCCTAACCTCTTTGATCTTCTGCTAATAACAGCTCCCCTCTGCCTCCCACTGTGAGGATTAGGTGAGGATGAAGAGCTTACCTCAGGGATTGTGGTCTCCTAACCACGTTTGAACAGGCAGGCAGGCCCTCGCCCTCCCCCGCCGTTTTGTTGTGGGGTTTTTTTTTTTTTTTTTTGCTTTTTTGATACAAGGTCTCACTATGCAGTTATGCAGTTCAGGCTGGCCTTGAACTCACTGCAGTCCTCCCTCCTCAGTCTCCCAAGGGCTAGAATTACAGGCATGTGCTACCATGCTCAGCCCTCCCATCTTTCAACCCAGGTCTTACCATCCTCCAAGGCCCAGGTAGAACCACCTCACCCCTCCTCTGTGGGAAGCCTTCACCTACTCTTGTTTGTTCTGGCTATTTTAAGGCATTCTTTTCTCAGGAGTTACATGAGGCAGGAGGTAGATAGGCCTCTTCCTTGATTGGTAACACCCTCCAATGTTTGGTCTCCCAACTTCCTTTGTGGCCTGGCATGGTCATGTGATCTGGATTCTGCCAATCAGATTTGCCACTGTGGGCTTAGCATTTGGATCAGAGAAAGGGATATAGTGCCCAGGCAAGGAAGGTAGCTGGGCTGGAATTGACCTCCATTTCTGGTGCCAGTTGTGGTCAAGACCAGCAGGGCAGGCTGTGGATTTCCACCCTTGTATGTCTCATTGGACCAGTTCTCTGAGTGATTTTGGCACCTCTTGGCCCAAAGGCCTCAGAGCCTGGTTCTTTCATCAGCCAATGTTGGAACTAACTCAGTCCTCTTCCAAATGTTCTTAGCCAGGGCTGACTCTGTCATAACTCAGACTCTTCCATAGGTCTGTCTGTGGTCCTCTCTCACCCCTGAGGACCTCCCCAGTCTCTGGATCCTGTCACGTTCTGGCTCCATCAGAGTTGCCCTCGGGTACACCCAGACTTCCTTACCTGCAACTTGAGGGCCACAGGCAACTCAGCTGCAGTATTATTCAGACTTTAAAAAGAAGAGACCTGGGGCCCAGCAGGATGGCTCAGTGGTCTAAGGCACCTACTTAGGAAAGCTTGGATGTCTGCAAGGACCGCAGTTTGATCCCTGGCACCACATGCTGCACCAGCCCTGCCCTCAGGGCAGGCTGAGCCGGCCATAAAAATAAATAAATAAACAAACAAACAAAAGTTCTGAAATAAGAAAAAAATAAAATTAAAAAAAAAAAAGAGGAGACCTCTGAAAAGGTACATAGGAGAGGTCTTACCTCAAGATACAAAATAAGAAGAGCTGGAGTTATAACTCAGTGATACAGTACTGGCCCAGGATGTGTGAGGCCATGTGTTCAATCCCCTGTACTGAAGAAAAGCCAAATCGAATCAAATGTAATTCTAGAACCAGTAATGCCAGTAATCAACATCAGCATCTGACAGCCAGTGGGTGATCCTGGTAGGATGGCACTGCAGTGTGGATTCAAACTGTCTCCCCAGAGGCCATGTTCTGAAGCCTTGGCCCAGTTTGGTGTAGTAGGGAGAGGTGGAATGACTTGACCAGAGCCACACAGCAGGAAAGTTGGAAGAGTAGGAATCTTAATCATCATGCATTCTCTTTGAAAGAGAGCAACCCAGCACTCCCGGGGATCCAGCCCAGCCTCCCAAACTCTGTCTCTGTCCTGCTAATCCAGAGCCTCAGCCAACTCTGACTTTCCCTGTCTCAAGTTGAGGTCCCCAGGAGCAGGCAAGCAAAGGAGGGAAATACCAGCCCCAGAGAAGTCACTGCTCTGGCAAATGAGCTAAAGAAAATACATATCTTTTTTTGGGAGCTCAGGACCACAGGCAAACGGTCTACATCAGTGCTAATGATTCTGCATGTGGAAATACCCTGGCTCTCAAGGCTCGAAGCCTGGCCTTGGTGCTGGGCACTGCGTCCTTTCCACAAGTATCTTTGGGATCAGTGGTTTTCAAATTTGGAGTTTCATAAACCTGCAAGGATTCACTACCAGTCCCCATGGTGTGACTGATATGGAATTGCCACTCGAGGATACCACATAGCTAACTCCTAGGGCCTCACTTTATCTTTTACAGAAATTAAGGACATTGTGTTTAAAACCAAGCAGTGGAGCCGGGTGTGGTGGTGCATGCCTGTAATACTAGCACTCTGGAGGCTGAGACAGGCGGATCGGTGCAAGTTCGAGACCAACCTGGGCTACAAAAGTGAGCTCAAGGTCAGCCTAACTGCATAACGAGACCCTGTCTCAAAAAGACAAAAATAAATAAATAAATAAATAAATAAATAAATAAATAAAAATAAATAAATAAAACCAAGCAGTGTATTTGGTTTTAAATAGTCAACGGCAATTTTTTTTTTTTTTTTTTTTTTTTTTTTTTTAGGGAGGAGCGTAGCAGCTGCTGAGGAAGCTGTCCACTGTAGGCTGGCTGACACCCCATCTCAGACTGGAAATGGCCCCCCAAGTAAGAAGCCAGGACAGCGCACCTGGCAGGCTCCTTTCCTGTTGTTTTGCTTCATTTCTATCCCTGTCGGCACTGACTGCCAGAAATTTCTATGATAATGAAATGTTTTATATCACACTGTCTCTGACTGCAGTTACCAACCCCACCTGGCTACTCAGCACTGGGCGACTGTAACTGAATTTTGAATTGGATGTATTTATTTGGTACCAGGACTCAAACTCATGACCTCATACTTGCCAGGTAGGCGCTATGCCCCTGAGCGGTATCCCCGGCCCTGTATTTATTTATTTATTATGTATCTTTATGTATTTAGTACAGGGTCTCACTACACACTCAGACTCACAGTGACCCTCCTGTTTTCAGCCTCTCCGCCCCTGGAAGTACAGGCCTCTGCCCCCACACCCAGACTAAGTGGGCGGCTCAGCACACCTGGCAAGGGGCCAGCAAGGCACGTGATGCTGGGGATCAAACCCCAGTCCCTGTGCTTGCCTAAGCAGGTGCTTAGTCTGCTGAGCTATCTTACCAGCCCCCTGTATTTATTTTTCACTCATTTAAATCTGTGTATAAATAACTGTGTGTGACTAGTGGTTGTGGTGATTTAGCTCTATGTAAATATTGGCTTTTGTTAAACCCCTTGAAGATGAGGAGTGGCCATCATGACATGTCACCCAAAAGCACTTTTATGTTTCCAGCACAAGGACCTTGTCCTGTATGACCGTGATGCTGTGGCCATAACTGAGAACTTTTTCTTCTACAAGCATTTACGCAATTGATACCTTCGGTTTTAGAAACAATGCAAAGATGAAATGATTCTATGATGTATTTATTGAGATGTAACTGGTATCCCGTGCAACGCACCCACCTAAAGAATAGAATTCTATGCTTTGACCTTATTTATGGAGTTGTGAAACTGTCATCACAGTTTGGGGACATTTCTGTCACCCTGACAAAAAACCTGTGCCCATTAGCAGTCACTCGTCCCATTCTCTTGTTGGTCCTGCTCCACTGTCGCCCACCCCCAGCCCAGCCTCATAACCACCAATTGCATCCTGTCTCTTCAGCGTTGCCTACTTCACCTAAGGGCAACATACCACATGTGGCCCTTCATGCCTGGCTTCTTTCACTTGCATGTTTTTAAGGCACACACACATGCACACATACATGCACACATATGTGCACACACATACATACACACTCTTTTTGAGACAGGGTCTTGTTTTGTATTCTAGGCTGGCCTTGAACTCACTGTGTAGCCCTGTCTGGCCTCGAACTTGCAGTGATCCTCCTGCCTCAGCCTCTGGAGTGCTGGAGTCACGGATGTGTGCCACAACACCCAGCTTTGGGTAGCATGTATCAGTGTCATTTTTTTCCCTCGGGGTAATACTCATATAACATAAAATTAACTACTTTAATGATTTTATTACAGTGCCCAGTTCAGTGGCTTTTAGGATAATCCTGATGTCGACAACAATCTTAGGCCATTCCTTTTGTTTGTCTGTCTTTGGGGAGGGGTACAAGGACTTGAACTCAGGACTTCACACTTTGCACAGTCAGGCACTGTGCCACTGAGCTAAATCCCCAGCCCTTGTTTGTTTGCTTTTGAGACAAAGTCTCACTATGAAGTTCAGGCTGGCCTTGAACTCACTATGTAGCCCAGGCTGTTCTGGATCTTATGGTGATCCTCCTGCCTCAGCCTTTTAAATGCTAGGATTATAGGTGTGCACCATAACAACTGGCTTTCCTTTTTTTCTTCCCCCCTAAGTACTGATAATTGAGTCTTAGCCTTTACATTTTTTATTTTGAGACAAGATGTTGCTAAGTCACTAAGCTGGCCAGGCTAGCCTTGAACTTGTAATCCTCCTGCCTCAGCCTCCCAGAGTGCTGGGACTGCTGGATCTCACCACCATAACTGGCCGCCTGTGGATTTTTTATTTATAGGCTCCCTTTCTCAGGATGAGCACAACTCCCTTCACTTTCCACTTTGTGTTTGGTTGTTGTTGCTTAGTGTTTTGTTAGGTTGGCTGGTTTGGTTGGCGAATTGAATCTCACACATGCCAGGCAAGCGCTCTACCACTGAGCTACAGCTCTAGCCCAGAGTTCAGTGTCTTTAGTCATGACAGGATACTAGAACTCCTCAAAAGCTTTTCCTGTAGCAGTGTGGATGATCATGTGGTTTTATTTCTTCGTTGTATTGATGTGGCGTATTACACTGATTGATCTTTTCTATGGCAAGTCAGTCTTACATTCCTGGGATAAATGTGCTAGTCATGACATTCAATCCTTTTAACGCTGTTGGCTCTGGTGCTAATATTTTTAAAGGATTTATGCATGAAAATTCATAAGGGAGATTGTTCTGTGGCTTTCTTTTGTTATGATGCCTTTGTCAGGCTCTGTGGTGCAGTGCTTGCCTGGAAAACACAAGGTCCTGAGTTCAATGCCCAGTACCCCCCCCCCCCCCGCAAAATGATGCCTTTATCTTTGGAGATCTCATAAAAGAAGTTGGACAGTACTTCCTCTATTTCTATTTTTTGGAAGTTTTGAAAGGATTTGGTATTGATTCTTGCATAAATCCTCAATATAATATACCAGTGACATCATCTAGTCCTTGGCTTACCTGGGTAAAAGTTGTTTTTTGTTTTTTTTATTTTTCACCTTTTTTACACTACTGATTCAATCTCTCTACTTGTTATAGATCTATTTACATTTTCTTGTTCTTTTTTTTTTTTTTTGTCTTTTTGAGACACAGGCTGGTCTCGAACCTGCACCGATCCTCCTGCCTCAGCCTCCCGAGTGCTGGGATTACAGGTATGCGCCACCACACCCGGCTTTCTTGTTCTTTTTAATTCAATTCTTTTTCTTTCTTTCTTTTTTTTTTTGTACTAGAAATCAAACTCAGGACCTTGCACTTGCCAGACAGGCATTTATGCTGCTGAACTACCTCTCTGGTCCACCTAGCGATGGCTTTTCAGCACGGGTGGCGTCAGGCCCAACACGACTGCTGTCACATGCCAACACAGTGCAGTCACTCATGATAGGCCAGGAGATGGTGAAAGAGATGGCAGTTAGTCAGAATTCAGATGTGTTTAGGGATTTGTCAGTAAAACCGACAAGACTTGGAGATGGTCTTGGACCCAAGAAGTGACAAGGAGGACATCCAGGTTTTAGGAGTGACCCACACAGGTGGAAGAGGTGCCAGCGATGGTGAGGACTCAGAGGGAATAGGACTGAGGGCTGGGAAGGAGCCGGGCACTGTTATCCTTGGTCTGAACTGGAGAAGCCAGTGGCCTGTGAACTGAAGGGACAGGCAGTGACCAGACAGCTCAAAGGGGTGGCAAGGTAGCACAGCACTGCTCTAGGCACTGGGGGTGGTGGCTAGGAAGGATGCTGGCTGCAGGCTTGGGAGCCTCTGCAGCTGGGAATTCCAGAGAGAACATCGCATGCACCCCCTGTGGAAGCCAGAACCAGCAGGCCAGGCACCAGGCAGCTTTCCCGTGAGTGCAGGCGCCCCTTGGGCAGCAGCCACCAGTGGCAGCCCAGGGCCTGGCACTTCTTAGGTAGCAGGGATGGTCTTCTGAGCTGGCCGTGGCCCAGGCCTTGGCCACCCCACTGGAGCTGCTGTGCCCCTCTCCTCCTTCCAGGGTCCCTTTCCCCAAAAGCCAACAGGTTAGAACAAAATGGAAAGATGAGAAAGAAAAAAATAAAAGAAGGACCTCTTTGCCTTTTTCAATATCTGTTATATGCTAGGGGCCAGGCCAGACCTTTATACCTATTGTGTTGTTTTGTTTTGTTTGGCCTTGATACTATGAATTAAACCCAGGGTACTCTACCACTGAGTCTTTTTCTATTTTTAATTTTGAAAGAGGGTCTCGCTGGGTTACCTAGCATAATTTGAACTTGTGACCCTTCTGCCTCAGCCTCCCAAATAACTGGGATTACAGGCATGCCTCTCAGCACCCAGCTAATTCTAGGTTTTATAATCAAGTAAACTGAGGATCAGAGAGGGCCTAGCTCTGCCCAAGGACACACAGCCAACTCCAGGGTGTGAGGTTAAACTCTGCCAGCCCAGTCCAAGCGCTCAGCCTGAGACCTTTTCCCAGAGGCAAGACAAGAACTAGGATTTGGGACAGAGAGGCCAAGGTGGCTTCCGAAGCTCCTCAAGCTTTCAAAATCTGAAAAATCTGCCATCCACGCAGATATGCTTAGCAAAGCTGATTTTCATTTTCCAACAACATGTCCCTTCCTCCATTGCCTGGGGTGAGGAGGTGATCAAATCCCCAAGTAGGGGGAACTAAGGCTTCTCTCCTTGGCAGCCTGTCCCAGTTGGTAGTTGGCACTGTAGGGGGAAAGTCCTGGCTGGGGCTCTGGAAGAGGGAGCAGCTAGTCATTGTTCCTCTAGAAATGCAAATGTCAACAAACCAGGGATTATATTCAGAAGCTGTTCCCCTGGGCAAGGAGCCTCCTGAAGCAAGTGCCACGAGGGGACACTTGACCTTTAGGAGACCCCAGGACCAGAGCAGATCAAGACAGTGAGGCCTTGTCTCCCAGCGCTCAAATCCACAGGCTTCTGGGGCCTGCCCCATTAGAGGTCCTACGTAACTGCTGGCCCCTGGGTTGGTTTGTCACTGTCTTGGCAGGCTGCCCTTGGGCCTGGGGCACCTAATAGGACGCGGATCTGTGTCTCCACCAGTGAGCCCACAGCCTGCAGCAGCCTCCTCATCCAGAGGAGAGAGGGTCTTGCTATGTAGTTCATGCTGGGCTTGAAACTTGCTGTGTAGCCCGGGTTAGGCCAGAGCAGACACAGTGTTGAGCAGCCTCCTGTCCAGGCTGAGAGGGCTCTGGCATTCCAGCTTTATTTCAGTCAGGCTGAGCTTCCCCCGGATGCGCTGCCAGTCTGTGGCAGGCAGCAGATTGAAACTCAAATTTAGTGACGCACGTTGCATTCATTGAAATCTATGCCTGTGATCACTTCTATTTATAGCAAATGAGATTAGACTCCTATTTATAATAACCATTTAGCTCTAAAATAAAGCTACTGGCATTACACAGACAGGCACAACCACCAAAGACACCAAACTACCAGGATGAAGTACAGGTGGTGACAGTCGGCTGTGCCAGCCACTGAGACAAAAGTAAGCAGCTGTTTAGGATCTGAAAGGAATTTCTAGAAGAGGAAACACACCACCTCCCAGGACCCTGGATGCAAAGCTGTTCCATGGAACCCCTGTCCGACCTCTTTCTAAAGTTCCCCAAAGATCTGAGGACTTTTTCTTTTGGCCCAGGGTCAACTGGCAAAGGATCTGCTTGGGCTAAAGGAACAATGATCAACTTGGGCATTGTTTTCAGGGGAATTGTTTCTCTCTCTCCCATCCCACCTCCCAAAAAAATTATATAAACAAAACTGTTTGGAAGTAGTTAACACGGGGTGAGGGGGCATTGTTTTGCAACAGAGATCTTACGCTATTTTGAGGGACTTTGATAAAACACACAAGGTCTTCCCTTGAGAAAAAGAGAGGTAGAAACCTAGGGACACCAGGAACAATGTTGGGGACTCAATTACTACTAGGCCCACTTTAGAGCTCCGCTGCCCTGAACATGGTGGTGCTTCTTACCAACCTTTTCTTACATCATTCAGAATGCAACTATCAGGGCTGGGGAGATAGCTCCATGGCACAAGTGCCTGCCTGGCAAGTGCAAGGTTGTGAGTTCAAACTCCAGTACCTCAAAAAAAAAAAAAAAAAAGCAACTAGCATTAAATCACACGCACATCACACACACATGGAAAGTATGAGCAAAGAAAATGGTGAGTGTTTGCATTAATTTATTATTATTATTATTATTATTATTATTATTATTATTATTATTACAAGCACCCACTATAATCCCACTACTCAGGAGGCTGAGTCAGTCTGTATTACATGGCCTCTGAACCCCAAAACAACAAAATTTATCACAGAAAAAGACACATTCCCATTAACCCCCTCCGCCCGAAAATCCTCCCTCTTACTTCAAATATACCAACCCAATTATTCTTGCCAATTTCCAAAGCATTCCTGGAAGTCCTCTTTCACAAGTATCTTTTTTTTTTTTTTTTCTTGTTTCAGAACTTTTGTTTGTTTATTCATCTATTTTCATGGCCGGCTCTGCCCTGAGGGCAGGGCTGGTGCAGCATGTGGTGCTGGGGATCGAACCTTGGTCCCTGCAGCCGCCCAAGCTTTCTCAAGCAGGCGCTTTAAACCACTGAGCCATCCCGCTGGGCCCCCACAAGTATCTTTAGTGGTGCTATTGTGGCCGCTTTGATGTCTTGAACTGATTTGAAACGTTTGCCTTTCAGAATACTTGGACTCTGAGGGGCTGAGGAGATAGCTCTGTGGCACAAGTGCTTCCCTGGCAAGTGCAAGGTTGTGAGTTTGAACCCCAGTCCTGCCAAGAAAAGAATACTTGGACTCTGGGGAAGAGCTACAAGTGACACAGTGCCAGGTCCCATGAAGAAGGTGGAAGAAGACATTCACTATAACATTTATATTGGACAGAAATTGCCAAAGTAGCTGATCAATGCAAGATATTTAAAAAATACAGCGGATGTTTAAATTTAAGTTTTACTTATGTTGATCTATTATTTGTAAGACAAGGTCTCACTATGTAGTTCAGGTTGGCTTTGTACTCACTGCGTAGTCCAGAGGGGCCTCAAATTTGAGGTGATCCTCCTGCTTCAGCCCCCCAGCTGCTGGGATTAAGCATATGCACCATTGTACCTGGGAAAAAAATTATTTTAGTAAAAGACATATTGCTGCAAATCTCTCTCAAAACACTCAGAATATGCCCCGTACTTAGAACACATTTATCCAGTTGTCTTGACAATTGTCTTTTACCAAAATAAGGTTTTAATCTTTTAGTTATTTGTTTAGTACAAGGTCTTGCTATGCAGCTCAGACTTGTAGTGATCCTCCTATCTCAGCCTTCCCAGAGCTGAGATTACAGACATGTGCTACCACACCTGGTTTCAGTGGCTAGCATGGCAGGTCCAGGGTTCTGGGCAGGCACAGCATATGATACTGGGGATTGAACCAGTGCCCTTGACCTTGCCAGGCAGGCACTTAGACCACTGAGCTATCTCCCAACCCTGAAATAAGATTTTGGGGATGGGAAGATTGCTCAGGGGCACAAGCACCTATCTGGTAAGCACAAAGTCCTGAGTTAGATCCCTGGTACCAAAAAAAGAGACCTAAACTTCTGAAATAAGGTTTTAAAAAATAATTGAAACATTCATCCTATTGTTTGATGCTCCCTGGTCTTTACCGTGTAAAAATAATGAGGGCAAAATTCTAGAAAAAAACAGCTGAAGAGACTGCCCAAGTGAGCTGCGGTGGTTGGGTGTCATTTGCAAGTGAGGGGCTTTCCTGCTTTCCTGGTGCGCAGGGCGCATTTTCTAGGGTAATCACTGCTTGCTACAGATGGTAGGATGGGATCTGAGTGATCCATCCCAGCCCTGAGCTGCACCCAGGGACAGCAGGTGGCCGTGTCACCCGCCAGAGTGAGTCTGTGCTGGGCTCCCCTTATCAGCCATCCAGCCAAGAGATCAAGACCCTGCCCTAAATCCAGCATCCGTCCCTGGCATCTTGGGAAGCGCTGACAACTGCACCTGAAGCAGAGGTGAGGGAAGAACACCTTCCAGGGGAGGAAATATGAACTCGGCCTGGGCTTTGATCTGCCTGTTGGGGCCACAGCCCCAGAGAGAGACGTTCCAGAGGCCATGCCGGGTCCAACCTGGTCGTAATACAAACAAGAAACTGAGTCCAGCGTGGCTGGCTGAGCAATTTAACCTCAGATGGTCCGAGGTCCATTGCTGGTCACTGAGGTCCACATGCTCAAGTCTGTGTGCTCGCCGCTGCCCAAACAAACACGAACAGGGTTTCATTTGGTGAAAAGGACAGTGGCTTTCTTCACAGCCGGCTCAGGGGCTTCATTGCCTCCTATGACTGTCTCCACCCCGTGCCCAGGTGGTATAGGCTCTTTTATAGGACCCAGCAAGTGGAGAGGGAAGGCAGGGAGGCAGGAGCCATCTGCAAGCTGGCAGATCTTTCTCAGGCCCTGGCTTTCCCAGCCCAGCTTCTGCATGGTATTTTCTTTTTAGTACTGGGAATTAAACTAGAGTCTTTGTACTAAATTTCATCCTCAGCTTAAAAAAAAAAAAAAAAAAAAAAAAAAAATCCAGGAGTGGTGGCCCACATCTACAAGCCCTGCATTTAGGAGGCAGAGGTAGGAGGATCTTTGAGTTTGAGGTCAACTGGAGCTACATAGTGAGACCCTGTCTCAAAAATAAAGGAAGATAAAAAGCAAGTTTTAAGATAAAGTCTTTCTGAGTCCCTACATGGCCCAGGCTGGGTTCCAACTTGTGATCTTCCTGCCTGTGCCTCTCACGTGCGGTGACAGGCATGTGCCACCAGGCCAAGCTGCGCATTCTTTCTGCTTATTTAGGCTGAGAGGAGGGAATGGTCGCTATGTTCTTGGTGTGAGGAGGTTCGGAGGAGCTGACTCCCAGGTGCCAGTGTCCATACTTTCTGTCCATTCATGGGGCTGTGGAGAGGATGGGGCAGCATTTCTGCCCCAGGCTTAAGTAAATTTGGAAAGCCGCGTGTCTCAGAAGGAAAAACTTCTAACTTCTTTTTTTGTCTTTTTGAAACAAGATTTTGCTATGCAGTTCAGGCTGGCCTTGAACTCATGGAAATCCTCCTACCTCAGTCTCCTGAGTGCTGGGCTAAAATTTTTAACTTTTTTTTTTAAGCTTTATTTATGTTATGGCCAGCTCAGCCTGCCCTGAGGGTGAGGCTGGCACAGCATGTGGTGCAGGGGATTGAACTGCAGTCCCCGAGGTTGCCTAAGTTTGCTTAAGCAGGCACTTTAGACTGCTGAGCTATCTCACTGGCCCCAAAATTTTAACTTTTGAAGTTCTATTTTGCTGTGTCTGTTGCATTACTATATAGAAGGTGCTCAAAAAAAAAAAAAAAAATTGAGCCAGGTGTAGTGGCTTATGCCAGTAATCCTAGCATTTAGGAGGCTGAGGCAGGAGGATTGCCATGAGTTTGAGGCCAGCTTGAGTTACATTGAAAGAAGTGTTGATGGTGATGATCTTTGCTGAATCAAAAAGTCACTGTTGGGTCACAACTAAGAAGTGTGAGCGCACTTCTTAGGTATTATGGGGAGGTGGGGGATGGGAAGGAAGAGTGGCAGGTGGCATTTGTGGCCATGCTGACTCACCTGCATCCCAGTGGGTACCTGCCTGGTCTGTGTGCAGCTTCTTAATCCAACCCTGTGCTGAGGCACCAGGATTGGTGCTTAGGGGAGATAGCTTCCTGACAGCCCTGCCTGGGCTGTACTTCACTGTGTGTCATGGCCAGCCCAGCCCTGGGGCCTGGAGAATCCCTCTTCCCCACCCACAGTGGGGACTTCCAGCCTTCAGGGACTTACAGTGGAATTAGTGGCCACAGCTGTCTCCTCAGACCTTTTTCAGGCAGGCTGCCTCAGTTCCCTCTCCTGGGAGAGGTCAGCTGATAGTGGGACAAGAGGCCATTGTGGCAAAGCAGCGTCCTGAGTGTTCTTTTTTTTTTCTTGTTTCAGAACTTTTGTTTGTTTATTTATTTATTTTTATGGCTGGCTCAGCCTGTGCTGAGGGCAGGGCTGGTGCAGCACATGGTGCCGAGGATCAAACCACGGTCCCTGCAGCCGCCTAATCTTTCCTAAGCAGGCACTTTAGACCACTGAAGCATCCTGCTGGGCCCCCACCGAGTGTTCTTAAATGGGTGCATTCCACACACGCCTGGACCTGCGTGGGTGTGCGTTCACGACCATGCCACGAGCCCTCGCGCAGGACAACCATGGGGTGAGTTGGTTGTCTTCTCTCGCTGGGGAACTAAAGAAGTTGGATTTTGCTGCTGTTGTTGTTGTTGTTTTTGCATGCTGCTGTAGGAAATAATAATAAATGGAATTTTTTTTTTTTCAGATCTATTATCTTGGAGTTCTGGAAGTCAGAAAAAAAATGGGTCTTATGGGCTAAAATCAAGGTGTTGGAAGAGTTACGTTCTTTCTGGGAGCTCTAGAGAGAAAGAAATCCATTTCTTTTCTTGGAAAGAAAGTGGTCTGGAGGAAGAACATAAGACACAAACTATATAATCTCTCTTAAAACATTGTTTTTATTTTTTATTTTATTTATTTATTTATTTATTTTTGTCTTTTTTGAAACAGGGTCTCACTATGCAGCTCAGGCTGGCCTTGAGCTCACTTTTGTAGCCCAGGCTGGTCTTGAACTCGCACTGATCCTCCTGCCTCAGCCTCCCAAGTACTGGGATTACAGGTGTGTGCCATCATACCTGGCCTAAGAATCTTTACTTCTTGACTTGTGGCCTCTTGAGCCGATCCGAGTCTCTCTCTCTCTCTGACTTCCATTTTCACTGTCATATCACCATGTGTCTTAGCTGTACTCTGGCAGCTGAAATGTAACATTCAGCACTCACGATGTTTTTTGGTTGGACTTGTAGTGATCCTGCTGTTTGAGCCTCCCCAGTGCTGAGATTACAGGGCTGCGTCAACATGTCCAATCTTTTTTTTTTTTTTTTTTTTTTTTTTTTTTTTTTTTGGGACCGGGGTTCGAACTCACGACCTTGCACTTGCCCAGCAGGCACTTGTGCCTCAGAGCTATCTCCCCAGCCCCGACATGTCCAATCTTGATGGCTTGCTCCACCCTGCCAGGGCAGGGCCGGCACAACACATGATATCAGGGATTGAACCCAGGTCCTTGAGCTTGTCTAGGCAGGTGCTTAGATCACTGAGCTATCTCCATGGCCCCAGCACCCTCAGTTTGAAGGAGGAAAGGTTCACGGTGGCTAGGTTCCAAGGTAGAGCAAGACAATGAAGCACTATGGTGGAGGCAAAGCCCCTTCCCAGAATGGCAGCAGCTCCTGGACGTTTCAGTCCACACTTGGCTGGGTCCAAGGCAGAGAGGCACATGGAAGAGGCCAGCAGTTCATGGCGGTGGAACAGCAACACTAGCAACAGAGAAGAGGTTAGATTATTAGTGGCTCATTTTAGTGAGAAATAAGGAAATGGGTTTCTTTCTAGGTTGGGTAATGTGAAACAAACATATATTTGTGTAGCAAGGGCAGGAGTTGAAGCTGTAACTGGAATTTCCAGAAAAGCTAAACTCCACTGGGCTTCACTGGCACTGATAGCAAGAATTGCAAAGTTGGAGGCACAAGCTACTGGCTCAGTGAGGGGCTGCAGGCTGCTCTTCCCTCAGTTTCCCTTGGAGCACTCCCCATTCCCCTCTCAGCTGTGGTCTCCTACTTTCAAGACTCCACTCAGCTCTGTCCCCGGCACTCGGGGAGGGGGAACCTGACCTTTCACCACTCCTAGCCAATACCTGTCCTCCCCTCAGTATTTGTAGATGTACACTGTGAATTTGATTGGCTCAGCTTCTACTTATTTATTTATTTATTTATTTATTTATTTATTTATTTATTGTACTAGGGATTAAACCCAGAGACTTCACATGGGATTATATCCCTAGCCCCACCCAGCCACTCTGTCTCTGTCTCTGTCTCTCTCTGTCTCTCTCTCCTTTCTCCTCTCTCCACTCTCTCCTCTCCTCCCCTCCCCTCTTCTCCCCTCCTCTCCTCCTCCCTCCTCCTCCTTCTCTCTCTCTCTCTCTCTCTCTCTCTCTCTCTCTCTCTCTCTCTCTCTCTCGACCAAATAGTGGTCTCACAATTTCAAGGAATGAAAGTTGCAAACCAAAGGAGGAAGTTAGGGAAAAAATTGTATTAGAACTAAGAGGAAGAATAGCTCCTGAACTTCCAGGAAGTGTCCTGACGAGTGGATGGTCACTGAGGCTGTTTGCCTGGAGTAATTTATACAACAAAGTAATAACGTGGGTATGATGTGGGTCCAACAGTCATCAACCTATAATATTACAAGTATAGCTGCTTGGCTAGTGTTGATCCAATAGGAAAATGAGGCACCTAGCAAGGGTACACAGAAAGAACAAAGGCACTTTTGGAAGGGATGTGTCCAGATGCTCTGGTCACTCAGCAGAGGCCTGATGCCAATCTGGATGTATTGGACCATGAGGTACTAATTTTTTTTTGGTCAGGACTGGGGTTTGAACTCATGACCTTATACATTTGCCAGGCAGGCACTTTTGCCACAGAGCTATCTCCTTGGCCCCTTATGTACTAATTATAGTATAATACTAATCTGCTGTTTACCTCTTAGGAAGACATGCAAGCTTGGCCAGTGTGTCTCCATGGGGCACCTCCAGCCACAAGCTTGATGTCTTTATTTTTCTGCTAACTTCCTTAAGGGCCTAATCTGTCTTTGACTATATATCTAATTTAGCAGTCTACAATATTACTAAGTCACTAAATTGTTCAGGCTGGGCTTGAACTTGGAATGTTGGGAGTATGGTTGTACACCACTACACCTGGTTTCTAGTTCTTCTTTCTTTTTCTTTTTTTTTTTTTTTATGTATTTAGAACAAGGCCTACAGGGTCTTACTACACAGATTGGATTCGTAGTGACTCTCCTGTTTTCAGCCTCCCAAGTGCTGGGATTGCAGGCACGCATCACGACGCCCAGTCTCAGTTGCCACCTCAGTGCGCCCTGGGCATGGCACGACAGAGATTGAACCCCGGGCCGTCGCACTTTGCCTAAGCAGGTGCTTTATATCTGGCCAGCCGTAGCTCCTCTTCCTGAATTGGGGACAAACCCAGAGATTGGCTGAATATGGTATAATCATTGGGTGGTAGAGGGACAATAGACGTGTGTCCTCTCAGAGAGCAAAAGAGGAAAAGTAGTTTGGGACAGAAGAGAGTAGGCTGAGTGAATCTCACCTGATTGCGGGCTAACTCTCTCTTTTCTGCGGGGAGCCATGTGGCAGCACAAGGTCTCGTCCCCACCCACAGTTGATTGGAATAGCAGGGGGCATGTGACCCAGCTGGGCCAATCCGGTTCTTTCCCCTGTGGCAGAGCAAAGCTGAAGTATTTGCTTGGGGAGCTCTGGGGAGCTCTGCGGAGCTCAGGTCCTGCTGCACGGAGAAACCTCGCAGGCTGGTGACTGGTCAATGGCCTGTTTGCAGTCCCTTCTGGAGCCGTGGCTGTCATTAAGAAACACTTTTTAAAAGATTTTTCCCTGGGGCCGGGCTTGGTGGCTTACAATGGGACTCCAAGTGCTCTGAGAGGCCGAGGTAGGAAGATCACAACCTGACACCAGCCTGGAACCTTTAGTGACTTAGCCAAACCATGTGTGAAAAATGAGGGGACCTGGGGGTGCAGCTCACTGTGAAGACCCACACCCCTAGTACTAACAACAACAAAAATTTCTCCCTTCTGTTAGTCACAAAAAAAATGTTGTTTTTTTTTTGTTGTTGTTGTTGTTACTTGCAAATGAAAATCTTCATTATCTTAGATACCTAGTAAAATAACACCGGTAAAAGCTGACGTTTACTGAATGTTTGTAATATGAACCACGTTCTTTTCTAAGGATGTATAGGTATTATTTTATATAAATCTCTCAACAGCTCCCTGTGGCATACGCTAACATTCCCACTTCACAGATATAGACACTGAGGCACTGAGAGTTTCCTTTGCTCAAGGCTGTATGGGTCATGGGGCCACTTTGGAACCCAAGTGGTCTGATAGAGCCGAGACCCTCACTACAGCCTTTTCAGCAGAAGCTACTGGGAGAGGGGGGCCCGGTCTCACTTGCTCCAGGGTGCACCCACACAGAGGACTTGGGCTGGAGGAGGTGGCTACCAATTGCTGTGGAGGAGCAAGTATTCTCCGGCCCCTCCCCACTCTGTCCTGACCACTGCCACTCCCAGGAGGCAGGGACAGAGCCCAGTGTCCCCCAGTTTTTGGGACTCTGCGCTTGGGGTGGTAAACACGAAAGCTAGTGATCTTTCTTACTCTGGGTGTTCAGAGACCTCTAGAGGCACCTGGGAGCAGGCTGGGCTGTCCTGTCAGTGGGGCCATAGTCACTGTCACTTTCTAGAAGCACTCACTGCCACCTCTTGGAAAACCTCCCGGTGTCCTTTCTGTACCCTGAGAGGTGGCCCTATGGTTGGAGGTCAGTGCTGGGAGCCAGGCACTGACTGACCTTGGTGTGACCTCCAGGGATTCACTTCATCATCTATAAAAGTGGGGGCCCTAATAACCATTACCTAGAGTATTGGCATCTTTGGAGTTCTGCACAGGATTGCAAACAATTGTGACATATTATGTAAAATAAGATGGGGCTTCAATATACATCCTGCTATTCTCCTAAACTCTGCTTTTCATATTAAATTTAGAAAGATAAATATCAAGAGGTTGAAGGGGCTGATGCAAGAGTGAGGGTGATAGTGGGTGATGAGGTATTTGACTTTTTCTTTTCGCTTTTAACTTTCTTGCCTGGACACAGATAATTTATGTATTTAAAAAATATTGGACTTTAGACATACAAAATGTGCTTATTACTCACTTTGAAGTGTTTTGGCAAATATAAAGTCCTCCAATAAAAGTAAGGGAGTGAACTTGGCATGGTGATGCGTAGCTGTAGCCCCAGCACTCGGGAGGCAGAGGCAAGAGGATTGCTGTGGGTTCGAGGCCATCCTGGGCTATGTAGTAAATTCAAGGCCAGCCTGAAATACATAGTGAGATCCCATCTTCAAAAAAAAAAAAAAAAAAAAAAGTAAGAAAGTGAAAGAAGTGGTCTAAATTCTAATGCAGTTGTGTGTGTGGGTGGTGTGAGTTGCCTCTCAGCTCCCACTCTCATTTGTATTTGGGGGGCCCTGGTGGGTTTGGCTTAAGTCCAGTCATTGTGATGATTGGGTTAGGGAGCCCCAAGTGGAGATTGGGTTCATGAGACTCAATTCCAAGATTTTTATCTGTTCAAGTAAATAGATTTCTCTCCTCCCCTCCCCTCCCT
>PVJA010001181.1:0-59536 GCA_004027025.1 Myocastor coypus
TCCGGCTTCCTCAAGTACTTTCTTTTATGAAAAGAAAAATCAATGCTAGAAACTTCATTATCATCTTATTTTGAGAAATTGCTACAGCATCGTAACCTTCAACAATGCCCTAGTCAGTAGCCATCAACAATGCAAAAAGACAACAGTTCACTGAAGGCCCAGACGATTGTTAGCATTTTCTAGAAATAAAATATTTTAAGACCAGCCAGATAACTCAGCAGACTAAAGCACCTACTTAGTCAGACACCAAATCACTATCCCGAGTATACCATGCCAGCCTTTCCTCCAGGGTGCACTGAGATGCAACTGAGACCAGGTGTGGTGGCCCGTACTTATAATCCCACTGCTTGGGAGTCCAATCAGTGTAATGAGACCCTGTAGACTCTGTTCTAAATATATATATTTTAAATTTGTGGCATGTACATTTTTAGATATGCTATTGCACACTTAATATTAGTGTAAGTATTAGATTTTACTGAACCAGGAAAACAAAAACTTCATGCGACTCACTTTATTTTGATATTTGCTTTACTTGCTTTGTCTGGAACCCAAGCACAGCATCTCTGAGGTATGCCTTTAGCTACGTGCTATGCTTTTATATGGTTGGCAGTGCCATAGATTTGTTTATGCCAACATTACAAACGTGTGAGTGGTGTATTGCACTAGACAAAACATCACCAGGTGATAGGAATTTTTCAGCTTCATTATACTTTTATGGGATCACCATCTTGTTTGCAGCCTGTCACATTAACATGTTGTTATATGTTACATGACAGAGTAGATGATAATAACAGTGATTTTATAAAATTAAAAAATTAAAAAGACAAAAGCAAACAGCAAAACAAGGGCTGGCCAGATAGCTCAGCAGACTAAAGCTTCTGCTTAGGCAGAGCACAGTGGCTGAGGTTCAATTCCTGGTATACCATGGTGATCCTGCTCCCAGGGCACACTGAGGTAGCAATTGAGACTAGGTGTGGTGTCGTGCCCCTAGAATCCCAGAAGTTGGGAGACTGAAAACAGGAGAATCATTATGAGTCCCATCTACATAGTGAGACCCTGTAGATCCTATACTAAATACATAAAACAGAAAAAAAAAAACAATAACAAACAATGATGATAGGTAGATGGTAGATAGATAATAGATAGATAGATAGATAGATAGATAGATAGATAGATAGATAGATAGATAGATAGACAGAAACACAGACAGGTAGGATATATCCTCTCCTATGTATATCATTGGAAAAAGGGATAATCTGTAGTGATTTCTAAAACAAACTGGAACCTGAAAGTATTTTCTGATCCAAGTAGCCATTGCCAGTTATTTTTGTAGCTAAAATTAACAGGCAAAGTATCACCTATTTTTAGCTTTTAAGTGAGAAGCAATGCAAAAATCAGGACAAAACATTCTCTCTATTCAAATCTGTAGTCACTCACAGAAAAACTAACCTTCATTAGCAAAGTTAGCACCTCTCTTTGTTTTTTAATAGACTTGATGGAATGGAAATGCAAGGTCACTCTATAGACCTTAATTACATCTTTCTGTACTCCAAGCCCTGCTACTTCTCTTTGATAAGCTCTGATAAGTCTAATTAGCTCATAAGGAAATTCAGTAGGTTTTGGGAATTGTCTTACATATTATATAAGATGTCAGCATAAGAGGAAGCTCAGTGAAAGGTAGATGGGTATTCTTGGTATTATTTCTGCAACTTTTCTGGGAGTATATTAATTCAAAATAAAAAGATTAGTTTAAATATCAGATGCAAAACCCATATAATATTTTTGACATTTTTATTAAATGGAAATAAAAATATGAGTGGCATCTTATAAAGATGGAGTGTCCCCAGAAGTATATTCAAGGAACTGCTAACAGTGGTTAACCTGGAACAGAGACAGGAACTCATGAGGTTCAAGGATAACAGGATGAATATTTCTGGCACATCCTTCGCAACCATCTTTGATTCCAATCATGCGGATATTTTATCTAGTCAAGGGATTAATAAAGTGAAAATGTGAACAATTTGGAAAGGACATTCTAGTTCTGGATCTCTTTATGAAGCCAAAAAAGACAACTCAACCTCTTTGTCTACCCAGTCTTGCTGAGTGCTTTCTTAAGATATGCTTCCAGAGTGGCCCACTGCAATTTCAGAATATTTGACTGTGTATGCATCTACTTCCTCTTAGTCCAAAGAGAAGAATTTTCTTTTCCTTTCTTCTTCTTTTTTTCCTTCTTAGCAGCATCAATAGGGAGGTGGGTCATGCCCACACACTGTACTCTGTAGAACTATTGTGAGGACAATATGCAATATGTCAACTTTTAAAAAAAGAAAGGGGAAAAGAAAAAAAAAAAGTAATGTTGATTGAATGTGTTAATGTTTAATTGTTTGATCAATCTTATATACCTATATCTATTAATCTAAACTGATCTGATGATGAAAATATGTAATATAACCATTCTTAAATTTAAACAAAAAATAAAATTAAATTAAAAAAAAAAAGATATGCTCCCAGAGAGGTCATCCTGGGACAGGAATATTACTAGTTAAACCATTTGAAACATCTACAAAAGTAAGATAGTTTAGTTGTAATTGGTTAAGGTTGCTGTCTCTTCCCTCCCTATCATCTGCTCCTTCCTATTTCTGTCCATGTTATATGGTGTTGGAGCAACCATGAGGACTTGGGGAATCCAGTTAAGGTGATGTGAAATAAGAAAGACAGCAGAGAATACTTTCCAACAATGAAAAAGTCAGTATATAAGAATTTATTTATATAACAGTTAGCCAAGCTGAAGGCCTGAGGAACACTGCTTCACCATACATTCTAGTGAGCTGAAAAGAAAACAATGATATCAATGAGAAAATTTAAAAACAAAGAGAATAGAGATGAATGTGACATCAAAATTATGTATACAATACACTTGAAGAGAACAAGCATCTCTACAAACAGAACAAATTCCAAGACAACAAGTCTTTCCTGTCCTGAGAAAAAGTCTCACACTTGAGACAAATTAAAGAAAATATTAAATCTGTGTTTTGAAAGATTTTGACCAGAGGACAGATGGTAGGCTTTAAATTTTAAGTGAGATGGGAACATTAAAGAGAAAAACAGAAATAAAACAATACCATGAAGGACAAAGCAGTAAGCTAAATGAGGAAAGGAACATAGTCAGAAATGAAGAAAGCCAAGTCAGTGATCTGTGAGATAGATCAGCAAAGAAAAAAATGAAGAGACAAAAGCTATGTAAGACAATAATAGATTTTAGGAAAAAATAAAGGAGGAGCAACATGGAGCTGGATGTCATGAAGCAGAGAACAAAATAAAGGAAACACTCTGCAAAAACATACTAAGCGGTAAATCCTGAAAGGGAGGTAGAATTATCTTCCCCCAAATGTAAAAAGTTTTGATCAATTTTACAGCCTGTAAATGGTAATCTAAACTACTTTGAAGATAACAATATGCAATATAACAACCATTGTTGGTTTCGTACCATCTTATTTTGAAATTCTGTGTTGTTTTCAATGGGGGCTTTTTTCTCCATTTTTTACTCTCTTTAAAATAAAAAAAAAAATAGTAGGACATTTGTTTTTGGTTGCAAAAAGAAAAAGAGGCAAACCTCTTAGTGAAATAGATATTTCAAAATCTACCAAAATCTAGCTTCATGGTTTATAGACAAAGACTAGAACATTCCCAGTCAAGACAAGAATAAGAACAATATACAATATATCAACTATAATAACTATCCTTCCTACTAGCCTGTTTTGAAACTCCATTTTACAATTATATTTATCTTTTTCTCCTTAAATTAAAAAAGAGTTGAGAGCTAGCAAGATAGTTCAGTGGACTAAGCACCTCCTTAGGCAAGTGCAGGGACTGCGGTTTAATCTGGCACCACGTGCCATGCTGGCCCTGCCCCCAGGTGCATGCCTGTAAATTCCAGTATTGGAGTTCTTTAAGAAATCAGTTTCCTCAAAACTCTAATTCAAAGAATATCTCATAAAAAGTGGTCATTTTTGATAAAAGTTGGTTTTGCATTTACCTGACTTGTAAATGTATGTAAATATGTTTCTGGTTTTGGTGGTCTTCCAATATACAGAGCTCTGGGGCTGAGAGATAGCTTAGCGGTCTAAGAGTCTGCCTGGCAAGCACAGGACACGAGTTTGATCTCCATTACCACATACTGTGCTAACCGCAGAACCCCAGGTCTGCTATGCAGGCCACCAAAACTGGGCATGGTGACACATGCCTGTAATCCCAGCACTGGGGAGGCTGAAACAGGAGGATCACTGAGTCTGAGCAGCTGTTGTGAAACCCTGTGCCAAGTAAATAAATTTTAAAAATCAAAATATAAAGCACTCTCAGTTAAAGCATAAGTATATTTGAATCACTGATAAAATGTTGTGTTTGGTTTTGTATAACAACTTTATTAAATGTACTTTTGCAGAAAAAAAGTCCATGTAGGTTCTGAATAAAGAACAGTTTCCAATTCAATTAGAGACAACAAAAGACATTTTAGTGTTCAATAGGAAATTGTACATTTTTGTGGATGTTAATTCTCCCTACTGAATTTAAAAATTCAAAGTGCAGAAAATTTGAAAACATACATGAAATAATTCATTTTGTAGGAAACTGAAAACTCGACAAATGATCTAAAAAATAGACACCCAATATGTCTAGGGAAAATTTGAAAAAGGAAAGTAATAATTGAAAGCTAGTACCTCTATGATTAAAACATAATACTTTAATATTTTAAAAAATATAATTATTCTAGATAAATAAAAGTGGTTAATAGAATAGAATGTTTTATCTTATATAAAATAAGAATATATCATCTCTTCTTTTTTTTATATGAGAAATTAGTTCATGACAAAATGTGACATTTCAACTCCATGAGGCCAGCATGTGAAGACCATTCTGAGTGGCAAAATCAGATTTCTCCCTTCATCAATATTTTTATACCTATTTGTATTGTCTAAGTTTTTCATTTCATTTTTATGAATTTAGGATAGGGTGTATAGGTTGTACAGGGTCTCACTGCATAGATCGGACTTGTAGTGATTCTCCTGTTTTCAGCCTCCAGAATGCTGGGATTACAGGCCAGGCCACCATGCCCAGTCTAAATCTTATCTCAGCATGCCTGGGGAGGAAGAGCTATCCTGGCTCACCAGGGATCAAACCCTGACAGCTGTGCTCTGCCAAAGCAGGCTCTTTAGTCCACTGAGCTATCTGGCCTGCCCTGTATTGTCTAAACTTTCCTACTTATTCCTTGCACTCAAATTTCACACAGAGTAAAACTCAGAGTACAATCTCCCTCTTCAGAATACTGTAGTTACCTTTGTAGAGGTCTTTCGCTTCTTTGTTTGATGAATTCCTAGGCATCTCATTTTTCCTGAGGCTTTTGTGAGTGATATTCTTTTTTAGAATTTGTTTCTCACCAAGTTCATTATTGGTGTGCGCAAATGGCAACGATATTTGTGTGTTGATCTTGTATCCTCCTACATCGTAGAAGTTAGCTATTAATTCTAGGAGTTTGTGGGTGATGTTTCTTGGGTGTTCTGTGTAGCGTCACACATCATCTGTGAATCATGATCATTTGAGTTCTTCCTTCCCAATATGTATCTTTTTCTTTCTCTTGCCTGATTCATCTGGCTAATGTTTCAAGTACTATGTTGAAAACAAGTCGTGATAGTGAAATCCTAGGAGGAATGCTTCTTTAAAAAAAAAAAAAAAAAAAAAAAATATATATATATATATATATATATATATATATATATATATATATATATATATATATATTTATATATGCGCTTGCCTAAGCGGGGTCTTAGTCCAGTGAGCTATGCCACTGGCCCTCTTAGGAGGGACGCTTTTAGTTTTTCCTCATCTAATATGATATTGGCTGCTGGTCTGCCATGAACAGCTCTTAGCAAATTCAAGTATGGTCCCTGTATTCCTGTTTTCTTCAGGGTTTTCAGCATGAAGTGTGCTGGATTTTGTTGAAACCCTTTTGTTCATCTGTTTATATGATCACATGGTTTTTTACCTTGTTTCAGTTATATGCATTATATTTGTTGACTCACATATGTTGAACCACCTTTGCATCTCTAAGATGAAAACTACTGGGTCATGATCTATGATCTTTTTGACAATGTGCTGCATTCTATTTGCTGATATCTTAAGAATTTTCCATCTATGTTCATTAAGAACAGTGGGATAGAGTTTTCTATTTATTTGTGTCTTTATCCAGTTTGGGGATCAGGGTAATACTGGCTTCCACAAATGAATTTGGGAGCACTCTATCTCTTTTAATATCTTAGACGAACTTGAGGGGTATTTCTGATATACCACCCTAAAAGGTTTTGAACAATTCAGCAGGCAATCCATTGGGTCATGGGCTTTTCTTTTTTAACTAGCAGATTCTTTATTTATGTATTGATTTCATTACTTGATATTGGTTTGTTCAGAATATTTCAATATTTTAGGTTCGTTCTGTTAATTTGTATGACTCAAGGAATCTGTTAATTTCTTAAAAATTTGCCAATTTGTGGTACTAAAATTTTTCAAAATAGTTATAATCTTCTGGATTTTATAGTGTCTGTTGTAATTTCACCTTTTTCAAGTTTTCCTTTTAATCTTTTATATATTTATTTGATGCAAAATCTTGCTATGCAGCTCAGACTCAGTTATCCTCCTGTCTCTGCCTCCCCAGTGTTGGGATTATAGGTGTGTGCCACCATACCCAATGTCTGTTACTTTTTCCTCATTGCTAGGACAAAATACCTGACACTCAAAACTAAGGAAAGAAAGGTTTATTTAGCTCACAGTTAGCAGAGGTTTGAGTCCATACTCAGCTGAGTTCAAGGCACTGAACAGACCTTTATGGCTGCAGCAAAGAGCAAAAAGCAAAGGGAAGAGCAGCAGCTCTGGCATCTAGCTGGCCTCTCTTCCCTCCTTACACAGTAAAGTGGATTACCTGCCCCAGACTGGGTGCAGCACCCACATCCTCAACAACCAATCGATCATCACAAACACCAAAAGCCACCCCATAACTGCATGAGGCTTTGGTGGGACAACTAGACTCAAACCATAACACTTGGTTTCAAGGCCAGCATAGCACACCCAGGGTTCCAGGGTCAGTATGGCATATGGTACCTGGGATCCAATCCAGGTGCTTGTGCTTGCCAGGCAGGTACTTAAGCCCACTGAACTATCTCCTCAGACCTATCTTTTTTGTTTCCTTTTTTTCCCAACTTTTTCATTTCTAACTACATCAATGTGAGTCTTTTCTTGTTAAGTCTAGCTAAAGAATTATGTTTTATTTTTCCTTTCAAAGAATTAACTCTGACTCACTTTTTAAAAACTTTTTTAGTCTCGATTTCATTGATTTTCACTCTCATTTTTATAATTTTGCTATAGTGGTTTGTTGTTGTTTTTCAAGTACCTCAAGATTTGTTATAAGGCTGTCCACTTGAATTTGCTGTTTCCCTAATATGAGTATTGACTACTGCTAATTTTCCTCTTAGAAGTACTTTCATAGTATACCAGAGGGCTCAACAAGTTCTACTGTCATTGTCATTAACTTCTAGAAATTTTTAAATTTCTTCTATGATTCATTTTAGGGTCATATTGTTAATTTTCTAGGAGTTTTTCACTTTTCTGATTTCTTCTATTTTTCATTACTTTTCTTTTATTTTATAGAGATAAAAAATTTAAAATAATACAAATTTCAAAATAAAATAGTAGGAGAGTAACAATGGTTAGTGCATTGCTTATTGTTATCTTCAAAGTGGTTGTTCAGATTATAAGACAGAGGCATGAAAAATTGATGTAATGATATAAGCAAAAACCTTTCCTTCCAGTGAGTTACAGAAGTTAGTAGCATAGCTATCTTAACTACTGTATCTAGATAGATAGATAGATAGATAGATAGATAGATAGATAGATAGATAGATAAATAGATAGATAGAATCCTTTTCCCTCTTGTCTCCCTTTCTCTATCTCAGTTTCTTTTTTGTTTTGAAACTTATTTCCATTTCCCAATATCTATTGCACATTTTGAACCTTATTTACTCTTTCAGCCTCCTACAGTATGAAGACAGCACAATGTTTATACATGTGAGACTGATTTATTTCATTTATGAGGATGGTCTTTATAGGTTGAAACCTATAAAGGTCTCAAGGCTATCTTTCTTTATGGATGGGTAGTACTTCATTATTAAAAAAAAAAAAAAAACATTTTTAGTCCATTCCTCTGTCGATGGGCACTTGGGTTATTCCAAGATTTAGCTATTACAAATTGTACTACTATATATATGGGTGCACTGTGGTACAATGTTTTTAATTTTTCTGGGAAAATACCCAGAATGACAATAGCTGGACCAAATGGTACCTGTAAACCTAGTATTTTGAGGAACCTCCGCGCTGATTTCCACTGAGGTTGCTGTAGAAATTCAGATCAACAATACCTACCTCAAAAATCTTTACTTTTATAGGTTGGAAAACACAGATGAAAGGAACCTGATTTCTGTTCTCATTGAACAGTGATCTGATACTAATATTTAGTAATTTCTATTCTATTTACTTAAGCAGGATTGTGAACTTGTACATGATTTTAAAAAAAAAAAAAAAAAAGTACCATATGATGTTGAAAAAGAATATGTACTCTGTTGCAGTGAGTGGAACACTACAGACAGACGGACAGATGGATGGATGGATGGATGGGTGGATGGACTGGCAGGCAGGTAAATAGGGATTTAATAGGATATGGTTCATCTCTGATCTTTCGTTTAATTGATCTATCTCATTGTAAAAGTGAGGTGTTAAATTCTGTACTATGATTGTGTTAGTATTCACTTGATCTTCTAATTTCATCAATTTTTAGAGATAGATGCTCCAGTATTTGGCACGTGTATGTCTGTCAGTGTTCTCTCTCTCACTAGATGGTTCCCTTAGCTAGTACTTAGTGACCTTCTTTGTCTCATGTCAATTTTACCTTGATGTTTACCATGTCTAATATTAGAATGACTACCCTGCTTGTTTGGGAGGTGCTGGTGCAAGAACGGTTACTTTCCATTCTTTAATTTTCAGTTTATGAATATCTTTTTGGTTAGATGAGTTTGAACAATGTAATGGATTGCTGGATTCTGTTTGTCAATGCAGTGTCCCGCCTGTGTCTTTTGATTAGAGTTAAGGCCATTCATTCACGTTTATTACTGAGATGGGCTGATCACTGCTGTCTCTGCCTTCTTTGCATGGGCGTATCTGTTTTTCTTTTGATGTTTTTGCTGCTGTTTATCTATTGAACTCACTAGTTTCCTCTGTGCTTTTATATGTCTGATTCATTACTTTTGCCAAGAATATCCATAGGTATTTTCTCCAAGCTATGTTTACATTTATGTACCTCGTGATAGGGTCTTTTTCATGGAAATACCTTTCTTCTCCATCATTTTGGAAGGATAGCTCTGCAGGGCAAGCTTGCACAGGCTGCAAGGTGCACCTGGGGCTTGCAGTACTTCACTCCATGCTCTTCTGGCTTTGGCAGTTTGTGGCTGGAAGGCTGCTGCAGTGTTAATTTCCTTACCTTTCTGTGTAACTTTTTGTTTTTCTCTGGCAGATTTTTAAACTCTGATGGTTTGGTTTTGTTTTCTGTTTTTTGCTGAATGTCTGGTAATTTAACAAAGATATTCCTTGGTAAGCCCCTTTTTTCATCATAATTGTTTGGTGTACTATAAGTGTCATTTACTTGTACCTTAAACTTTTTTTATATAGTATTCGGTAAATTTTCTTCCATGATTTCCGTAAACATGCGAATGAATCTATCTGCGCTGCTTTCCAGCTTTATTCTAATTCTGATTAACAAGAACATTGGTCTTTTGTTGTCATCTAGTAGCTGTTGGACAGTCTTCTCTCGTTCTCTTATTTTCTTTTCGAGTTTTGTTTTTGTTTTGTTTTGTTTTTGCAGCTGTTCAGTTTTTATTGAACATGTTACAAAATGAGGTTTAGTCGAAAAGACCAAAGCCCATCTCACCCTCAGATTCCTTGGATTCTTCGTTCTTTGCTTCCACCTTCTTCTCCTCAGCTGGGGCAGCAGCGGTGGAGGGGGTAGGGCCACCTGCAGGTACAGCACCTGCTGCGGGAGCAGTGCCTCCAGCCCCTATATTGCAGATGAGGCTGCCAATGTTGACATTGACCAGGGCCTTTGCAAACAAGCCAGGCCAAAAAGGTTCCACACTGATCTTATCCTCCCTCACGGTCACCTCGGTCACCTCGTGTCTGTGCAGGATGAGGGCGGAGTAGATACAGGCGAGCTCGGAGACAGATGACGCGAGCCGCCCGGTGAGGTGCTGGTCGCCGGAAGAAGAGAGGGCCTCACCCCAGCGCGGCCTTAGCTCCCTCGGAAGAACCGAGCACCTTGACAACAGCTGAGGAAAGCTTCTTTTTGAGTTTTTTTAGCTCTTTGTTGTAATTCATTATTTTTTCCTTGATATCAGATACTCTAGGGTCTGAGGAGATAGCTCGATGGCACAAGTGCATGCCTGGCAAGTGCAAGGTCGTGAGTTCGAACCCCAGTCCCACAAAAAGGAAAAAAAAAAAAAAAAAAAGATACTCTGTCTTCACATCGGTCATCTCTGCAATATATCAATTTTATAGACTTTTTCAAATTCAGGTATTTCTGTTTGACATTTTTTCAAGGATTCCATATCCTTGTATAATCTATTATTCAGATTTGAACTGTTTGGCTAGCTTATACAGTTTTTTGTAAATTTCCCCCAAAATTCATCATGAGCATATTGAATAAAATTGCAGAAGCTTTTGATTCATTTCCTCTTTAAACTCATTATTTATTTATCTATTCAACACACTTTGCATACATTTCTGCTACCTGGTATCTCTTTTCATCTCCTTTTGTGGCCCATTGCTCTGCCTTGGTAGAATTGTTTTCCCATTCTCCTTATCTGTACTTTTGTATATAAACATATATATGTCTATATCTTTTTTTTTTTTCTGAACTTGGGATTAAACACAAACTTCAAATATATGTTTGGATTATCTGGTTTCAGATGTATAGTATCACCTTTGTGGAATGTTTAACCTGGACTTTATGGAGCCAAAACAATCTTTATTTAACCAAAGCACCAAGTATCATGTCCCACGCAACCAGCAGGGCCCTGAGAGGAGTAAGTGGGAGATTAAGAAAAGACAATGCGTGAAAGGAACACTGGGACTGGTGGGATGTGACCTCTCTGGTAGAAAGGTGGTGACAGCACTGCATGATCTTCATCTTTATACACAGTAAAGGGGGAGGGGAGGATGACAGGGGTGAGAGTGAGAGGTCACAGTGTTTTGCTGAGAACAAGGAAAGCAAAGCTTTTTCAGAGCTATCTGTGCTGTAAGTAACACAAAGGAACACCAAGGCTGGACACAGGCCAAGATGCCACTCAGCTAGAAGGCAACTTGTCAGCATGGTCTGGCTCTGTCTGTGTCCCCTGCACTGGCTTTGCTGTAGAACTTGTTCACGTGGCTCACCTGTGGTGTTTCATGTTCTTGGGACAGGCCTTGCTCTAGCCCTAAATGTGTCAATCCCATCTCAGCCATTCCCTACACAGAGACTAAGTTTAACCAGTGACTTTTGAATTTTTGTCCACATAACGGTGAAGAGCTGGCTTGTAAGACTCATCTGAAATCATCTGTAAGTAATAACAGCTTTACTGAGATATAACTCCCATTAAAATGTACAGCTTAATGGTTACAGTATAATCACCACTACCACAATCAATTTTGGAATATTTTCATTACCCCATTAAAAAAAAAATCCCAACCATAAGCAGCTTCCATTTTTTGTAAGACTTGATCTCTTTATTAAATTTTCTGATAAGATGGGTATTTTTGAGGATATATATATCAGCCTGGGTTGAAAATTGTTTTCTTGTAAGCCTGAAGATATTTTAGTCCAAGTTCTCCTCACCCTAAAGGTTTATGTTGAGAAATCGGCTGTAATTCTACTGGGTTTTTCTTTACAAGTGATTTATTGCTTTCTTGAACAGCTTTAACTTTTTGTTCCTGTATTGGATTCCTGGAATTTTGACTATGATAGGGCAGTTCTTTTCTGATAGTGTCCGTTGGGGGTCCTATATACTTCCCTTCTCTGTATATTAAATTCTTTTTCCACATGTGGAAGTTTTTCTTCTATTACTTCTATAAGGTTTTCTTTTCTTTTTTGATGTCCTTTTTCCTGTCTTCTGTTTTTTTTCCCTAATTCCAATTAATCTTAGATGAGTTTTCTTTATTTCATCTAACAGCTGTTACACCCATTTTTTGTGTTCTCTTCATAACTGATCACCAACCACATCCCTGTCTTCAAGATTTGTCCCTGTGTCCACACATGGGTCACTTCTACTGCCCATACTCTCACTAGCAATCTCATGGATTTCTCTTTGATCTTTTATATATTCATCCTTTGCATCACTTTGTTTATCTCAGTTAGCTTTTTATTAGTGTCTTCTGTAGACTCACCAATCTTTTCATTTATTCAAATCTTTACCTGTTCAGTGACCTCTCCTTTGAATTCACTAAGAACCTTACAGATCTGTTTTTTGTTATCTCCTTTGTCATCTTTTCAAGTAGTTCAGGTGTGTGGCATTTTATTTTGTCCCTCTTGGTGCCCCTTAGTTTGGCTCTTTTCTATGATTAAGGGTGGGACATTATTTGTCCTGAATTTATGTCTACATCTACTTTACATTTGATGCTATTATTTTTGCTGGTTTTGTTACTATACCCAAGATGTTGTTGTTGCAGTCATTTCTTTGAATGCTAATATCTGGATTACCTTGGTGTCATTAATCATACTGTGGCTCATTCCAGGGAAACTGGATATTGCATCAAATTAATGGAGGTAGTTGAATCCTAGGAAAGAGGCAAAGGCCAGTAGTTGGCCATGCAAACGGGATATTATTGAAAAGTAGCTATTAACTAAAAAAATCTTCATGCTAGCAAGAAAGCTGTCCACCATAATCAACTCACAAGCCTCAGCACAGAAAACAAACAGAAAGGTAGAAGAATCCCAGGCAACAAAATATCCTTAAATTCTCCCAAGTTTTGAAAAGTAGTTTAGTCCACATTCTCCTCATCCTACAGGTTTATGTTGAGGAGTCAGCTGTAAGCCTGCAGGTCCTGGAAGAAAACCACTCCTTTGGAAATAGATGGAATTTTTTTACCTTTACTTTTTATTGATGGATTGGTAAGGTAACACCAAAAAGTCCAAGAAGAAAGCTGTAGTATTTAGTATTCTCTGCTTTGGTCCCATATAATCAACTCTGCCCAAAATAGGGCCTAGTTAAATGCTCTTTCACAAAATGGCAGGTGTTACACTAGATTTCTTTTACAATTTTGTCTCACTTTGAAGAAGTCATTGTTGAGGTGAAACCTTGCTCCATTCTGCAGTTGCTGACAGCTATGGGCTTTTCTTATAGCTAGTGCTGCTAACACATCCCTTACTTTCCCCCAGAGCCACCAACTCTCTTGGGCTTCTCTTGTGGCTGTTGGCCTCCTCCACAATAGGCTGATCAGTTGGTAGTCACCACTGTAACCCTGGGGGTAGCCAACATTCATGACCAGCTTGGAGTTGGTGGTTTGGCTCTAAGCACAGAATCCATAGCATGGAATCAGCTGTGCATGGCTGGAGACATATCTGCTCCTCCTGTCCAAATTATCTTGTTTTATTTTTGTTTGTTTGTTTGTTTGGTTGGTTGGTTGGTTGGTTGAGGTATTTGTTTGTTTGTGGGACCGGGGATTGAACTCAGATTCTTGCATTTGCCAGGCAAGCACTTATTCTACTGAGCTGTTTCCCCAGCCCCCAAATTATCTTGTTTTAAACGTAAGCAGTTATGAAGAATTTTATTCCTGGAATATTGTAAACAATTATAGTTTTACACAAATGAGATGCTGTAGCCAAGAGATATCTAAAAACCAAAGCTATACCCAATATCATTCCCTGAAACAAATATATCATGAATAAATTTATCTTTAACTCTTAGAAATTTATGTCATTCTTGTTTTTCTTTGAACTTATATTTGGGTTCCACTTTTCCACAGAATATCTTCATGTGAAGTATTTTTAAACTTTAAATTCTTATACTGATCACTTCTCATCCTTCCTTCAGTAAATTCATGGACTTTTAAGTCATTAAAATAAAATTTCCCCCTCTAGACTGAATTATTACTGTAATCATTATTCATATGTAGTTTCTCAAAAGCAGCATAGGCACATTTACATTTTTAAACAAAAAATAGAAAGTGGAAATTCGTTCCATACTGTGATGAATAAAGATGTTTCATTTCTTTCAAGATTTAGGGATAAATAATATTTATTGATTCAGTGAAATTGGGTTTGGTATCAGTTCTAACATGTTTTTGTAAGTTCTGAGAGTCTTTGTTCACATGCAAAAATAGATAAAGTTGAAGCAAATAGTTTCTATACAAATGTCATTCAACTATTTGAACTTCTTCCACTTTCCATGCCAAAACCACACAGTGGCACAACTTCAAATATTATTTTTGTGATCCATCAGCTGACCATGCAATTACATTTTCTCAGTTTTATTGAGAGAAAATAAATAGAACCATCGTGAATTGCGGGAAAAAAAAAGTCTGTTACCCATAATTAGAGACACCAATTTCTCAATTTCTGGGAAATATATCAAAAAACATGTCCAAGATTGATCAAATGACTATTAATAATACTTCTTAGTCTTTTACTTAGAGGTATCTTAATGTACTCAGAAGTTGGGGAAAATAATAGTTGTTAATTATATCCATTACTGTTAGCATGCTTTCAATAAATTGAGGTAAATCTCCAACTTGAACTTTTCAAACAATATATTAATAAAAGGTATATTGAAGATGCCCATCATATAAACCATATTAGAAAGGTTATTCCTCATTGTCAGGCCAAAAAAACAACCAGAATTCTGACCTCGCTTTTCATTTCAAATAACCCTGTGTCAGCATCTCCCTTCTAAATCCTAATGGTAGATGTACAGGTAGAGAGAACATAGCATCCTGCTTGAGTTTGTCATCTGGCTCTAAGAGAAGCATGGATCCCTCTGCTCCAGGAATAAATATGACTTGTGGTGCAACTGTTATCATTAATTTCTGAAGAGAACTATATTCACTGTACTATATAAGTTAAAAGTTTATTAAAAACTGGTAGAAAGAACAAATTACATACAACATTTGTTATTGGCATCTGTTGTGGTTATTTAACAACTAGTCTAATAGCAGAGAATAGAATAAGATCAAATAGGAAATTGGTTCAGACCCAGTTCTCTATGGTGAGAGAATAAATTGGACAAGAGGAAACTGGAGGAACCATGACCAGCTGCATGAGAAACACTGTAGTAGATCTTATTTGGAAACCAAACAGAAGGTTACAATTTTTCACTACCTGATCCAATTTAATTCACCCACAAATAGTGGGCATTCACAGAGCACTGTATCAGTATTATGCACAAAATAAGCTGTGGTCCCTGTGCTAGCAGAATCTGTGTTTTTATTAAACAGATAACACATGTCCTTACCTATGTGAAGTTTAAAAGTCAAAAAATGATGCAAAAGCTACAGAATTGTAGTCAATTTAAAGACAAAATAAAGCCGGGCATGGTGGCACACACCTGTAATCCCAGCACTTGGGAGGCTGAGGCAGGAGGATCAGTGTGAGTTCGAGACTAGCCTGGGCTGCAAAAGTGAGCTCAAAGACAGCATGAACTGCATAGTGAGACCCTGTCTTAAAAAGACAAAACTAAACAAATAACTAAAATGCAGGTAACTTTCTTGTAAACATAATATAAAGTTATATATAATGTCCTTCATCATATTTAGAAATGGAATTTCTACAATCTCCAGTAAGGATCCCTTTTTTTTTTTTTTTTTTTTTTTTTGTAGTTTAAGACAGGGTCTACAGGGTCTACAGGGTCTCAGTACAGAGATTAGACTCGTGATTCTCCTGTTTTCAACCATCCAAGTATGGGGATTACAGGTACGTGCCACCACACCCAGTGCCCCTGCCTCTGTGTTCTGCTTAAGCAGGTGCTTTAGTCTGCTGAGCTACCTGGCTGGCCCAAGGATAAAGTTTTAAATTAACAATTTAAAATGTAGGGGCTGGGGAGATAGCTCCGAGGCACAAGTGCCTGCTGGGCAAGTGCAAGGTCGTGAGTTCGAACCCTGGTCCCACAAAAAAAATAAAAAAATAAATAAATAAAAATAAAATAAAATAAAATGTAAATGTTTTTCCTAGAGTAATATAGATGCATAAACTTTAACTTTATGCTATTTGTGGTTTTTTTTTCTTTTGTTTTTACTCTTCAAATAAAATAAAATAAAATTTATTTGATGGTACAGGGGATTGAACTCAGGAACTTGTACCTGTCAGGCAGGCATTTATTCTATTGAGCTATCTCTCCAGCCCCTTAAACTCAGTTTAAACAAAGGAAATTAAAAAAAAAAAGAAAAGAAAAGAAAAGAAACTTCATGACACCTTGAGCTTTCAATATGGAAGCCAAACATTTTTCTCCTAAGGTACCTTTTTTAATATTTAAAAAAATTAATTTGTCTTAGCCTCTTTAAAAATATTAACTTTGCCCTGAATTATTCATATTACATTCTGGGTGGCACATTTAAGAATGCTTTGAACAAGTGACACTATAACCATTCCTTCCACATGTGAAGTCAGCTTATGCTTTAGGTTTTCTTTCACAGTTACTGTATCACATGCACCTAGGAACAAATGCTACAGGGAACAGAGTGTAATGGATCATGATGACTATTTTAGAACAGCTTGAGCCTCCTTACTGCCTACAAGAAGGTTATGTGAGGGCTGAATAACAGGGGCCAAATATTCTCTTTCATAACTCACAGTAGAAGGATTCTCCAGTTTAAAAAAAAAAAATCATCCCAATGAGAAGAGGTGCTACCTTTCACGTCCATCCACAGATAAATGCATACAGAATGGTCTCCAAATCACTAATATTTTGTTCCAATTGCTGGCCACTAATGTAACAAATTGCATCTTTCTATCATTTTACTCGTGTTATGGTTCCCATCCCCTGAATGAAATTATGACTACGAGACCTGATCTACTGAATTGTAAGGCACAAAAGGTCAAAAGGGTGAGTTTCTGGCTCATTCTCTCCATGTTCCAAATGCACTATACTTGTATTTAAAATAATTGCATTGAGGACAGGAGAAAGAACAAAATGAGAAAAATGTACCACCTTTCTATTATGTTCTAGATTTTTAATATCAAGGCATACTGCCCTTGTCCTGGCTCCGTGGCAGTAATTTTCACTGAGTACAGGGACACATTTGTTCAAATTAAAATTTTCAAGCTATGCTCAACATCATCAGGCTCTTAATGAGCAGAAACCTCCCACATCCTGGAAAAATCAGCGTGGCTGAGATATCCTCACCACAGGATTACACACTAATGGATTTGGAGGAGATAATGACCATGGATATTTGGCACTGGGTAATGCCGGCTGGCCGCGAAGGCAAGCCCACGCTGCCCTCTCCCTGCCTGGAAACCCGGCGTGCTCAGAGGAAACGCTTCATCAGGAAAGGACGCATTGTCCAGTGGCTTCCTGCTGCTTGTGAACCAGCACAGAGACATTTAGTTGTTCATCAAGCATATTGGCTTGTTTGTCTGTCTGTCTGTTTGTTTGTTTAGAAAAAAAAAGACCATGTTTTTAATTAATCCCATCTCTCCTACCCTCCCTTTCTCCTATACTGCCTTCTTTTCTTTCCTGTGCTGTGATTCACCAAACCACTTTTGATCAGAAGAAACAAGCAAGAATTTAATGGTGCAGAACGATCGAGACAGCCCTCTGCAGTCCTCCCCCACCCCCACTCCCTGCAATGAGAGTACACTCCTGTGACTCAGAATGAATCAGATGGAAAAAATAACTGCACAAAGCCTCAGCGTAAGAAGTAAGCGGCAACGGGTAAGGCACACGTAAGTGACTGCATTGTTGCTCATGCTTACCCAAGAGACAGTCACCCTGCCCACGTCCTCCTCCCAGACAAATGGAGAAGGGACCAGTGTGCACAGTGTATGTATGTAACTTATCACAGTACAAGATGCCTTGCTACCCACCCCCCTCAAAGCACTTGCCCTCTTTGAACCCACTTAGCACATCATCCTCGCCACTCTTTGAAGCAGCTGTGGAAGTCCTCCTTCCTATGCTGAGTTCCACCCAACAGAAAGGCGGACTTGTAAAAATTCTGCCCTATCAGATCTACCTCATCAGATCTAGTACTATGTGACATCTAGCGCTTTTCCAAGGTCAAAATGGCTGTGAAAGACAAACAGCTTAAATTGATTCTGCAATAAGGCAGCTGCAACAATGACACTAAAGACAGACACAGATGTAGACTCCAGAAGCGCCTCACAAGCTGGCAGGAGCAATGGGATAAGCAGGTTCCAAGTGAGGAGGAGCGCTCTGAGAGGGAGAAGGTGGATGCCGAGGAGGACGGGTGGAAATGCTTCTTTACTGTAGTAGCTTCGTTTATTTTTTTAATCCATCACATTTTTAAATTATACCTCATAGAATGTGGAGTAGCTTTCATTTCAGAGGAAATATAAGCACCATTATCTAGACACAAATTATTCTGGCAAAACGAATAATTTATCTATGTTTTCCTACGTGTTAATTCAAAATGATTGGTATATGCTAAAACCTGTTCTTTGCATTTACATCTTTAACTGTTTTAATTTTCTGTCCTTCATATGAAATCTAAGTATAAAATATAATATATATATATATAAAGGCACACAACCTAATGAATATGGACAAAGACTATAATAGGTGGTTTAGGAAAGAATTGCTCATATCTTCTATTTATGTCAGAAACAAATGTCACTGTTTTGATAAGTTTTTTATGAAGAATTATATTATCTTTTTAATTTGCTGTAATAAAATTTATACAATCCTCATACACACTTCAATGTCTACAGACTCTAAAGTGGAGACTACTTGCAATTCTTCGTTCGTATAACATGTAGCTCTTCTATTTTTGTCTTGGTCAGTATTGATAGCTTAAAACTAATTTCTGCTTACATTAATCCCTTCTAGTACCAGTCTGTTCTATATTTTACTAATTTACACCTTTGTCCTTACAGATTTCTTTCCTTTCTTTGAGCTTAATTTGTTTTGTCTTGCTTTGTAGTTTCTTGTGATGGAATCTTTAATAACTAGTTTCACTCCTTGTTTCCTAACATATGCATTGGTATTACAAACTTCCCTTTTAGGGGCTGGGATGACAGCTCAGTGGAATAAATGCTTGCCTGACAAACACAAGGACCTGACTTCAATCCTAGATCCTGCAAAAATAATAACAATTACAATAATAATATAAACTTCTCTTTTACCAGGAAAGACTAAACCTATAAAGTAATTATGGTGATTGGCCTACCCAGGAGGGAAAGTGAGTGAACTTAGTGAATTAATTTTTACTAGTCATGGTAATGAAAAAGACAGTGGCAAAGAGTTAGAACTCTTGACTAGAGATTAAAAATGACGCTGGTAGATACTGATCATAAATAACCAATGAGGGCTGGCAAAATAGCTCAGCAGATTAAAACCCCTGCAAGCAGGCTGAGGGCCAGGGGTTTGATCCCTGGGGCCAACTGTGCTGGCCCCACATCTGGGGCACAATGAGACGGCAATTGAGACTAGTCATGATAATGTGTGTGTAATCCCAACTCTTGGGAGGCTGTACACAGGCAGATCACTATGAGTCTGATCTAGTAATGAGACCCTGAGCACCCTGTAGATCCTTCCCTAAAGTACAAATAAATAAATAAATAAATAACCAATGATTTCAGAAACTAAAAGAAGGCAATGACAAAATGCTTTTGTAAACATGAATCAGATTTTATCTTTAGCATCTTAATGAAACTAATGTTGAGTTCTCCAAAACTATTGAGATTTCCATACATGATGTCTAATAGCAATGGGGATTTGGAGAACCACAGTTTAGAAAGAGTTGTAAGTATAGCGAGAGATAGTGAGGAGAAAAGAGGAGTATTTCTATCAATATCCTGTAAAATCTTCCTGAAATTGACCAACTAAAGAAAAAAAAAAAATCCCACAATCTCAAAACTCAAATCTCCAAGTGAATCTGTATTAGAAGACAGATCTGTTAACACTCACATACACACCTGCACACATCCCACCAAGTTTTCAGAACCACAGTCAACTTGCAAGTACAATTCCAAGAGTTTATTCCACTCTCTCAGGTTACTTAGCTAGTGGAGTACACGGATGCTCAGTCTTTGCTCCTCTCTTCTTGCTCTACATTCCTGCCCTTGGTGACTTTATTCAGTCTTGTGACTTTAAATGTCATCTCTCAAGCATATATTGTACCCAAACACCTCTTCCACATTCCAGACTTCTACATAAACATATGGAATAGATGTTTCTAATTTAGGAGATTCCAAAGCTCCTCCTCTAAAATCTGTTCTATGAGCAGCGTTTTCCTTCCTGATTCATAGAAACGCTTCCACGTTGTTCTTTTTATTAGCACAGGTTTACAGTACATGATGTTTGCATTTATCTTGGAGGGTGGACACATGTACATAATACAGCTTGTTTCTTTGTTAGTCCGCTTTGCTTTCCCCTTCTCACCTGACCTCCTCCCTTCTCCTCTAAATCCCCTTTAAATCCTCTTTCCACATTTCACTGTCCTTTTTTATTTTAAAGACGATTTTAAAAACAATAAAAATGATGCAACATTTCAAAACAAGATGATAAGAAATCAACAATGAGTGTTATATTTCATATTGTTATCTTCAAAGTAATTGTTCAGATTAACAGATGTAGGCATGCAAAATCAAACAATTATGCATTAACTGTTCCTTTCCATAAACCAATAGAAATTAATAGTACAGTTGTTAATGTACAGTTAATTAATAGTACAGTTATTATCTACTTTGCTTTCCAGTAAGTTTAATGTTTCTACTTTAATTTTAGATTTTCAATCCATTTTTATTTTAGTTTAGTACATGGTAAGAGATACAGGTGCTGCTTCAATCTTCTGGAAACACTTTTTTCTTTTTATCTTGAATTAACTTTAGGATCATGGAAGGGTTACAAAATTGTACAGAATTCCTCTGAATCCTTCACCTTAAGATAACAACTTATATAACCAAAGCATGATTATAATAAGCTGAGACAGTCACAACGGCACAATACAATTAACTAAACTGCAGAACCTATTCAGATTTCACTCATTTTTGTATGCATTCTTTTTTACCTCCTTAGTGTTTTGTTCTATGAAATGTTAACTATGTTTATTTTTGTAATATGTAGTTATAGCTAAGTACATAGAGTTGTACCTTGTAATGATCATGGCTACAGTGTCATGTTTTACAGTGTAGAATGGCCTTGAACTTGGTTATGCAGCCAGGCTAACTTTGGATTCACAGTGACTCTCTTGTGTCAGATTCCTGAATGCTGGGACTAAAGACATGCACCACCATGTCCAACTCTGAGTTTTATGCAAGAGACTCGGTGCTTTCCGTTGTTCAGTTCAGTAATTTCCCAATTTTCTTTGCTTTTTCTTTTGCACCTCCCATGAAAGCCATTAGGTAGTTACTGATTCCACCACTCACCACTTCGACAGCTACTGCTCTGGTCTAACCCACATTATGTATTTTTCAGATTGACTGCATGAGTCTCTTAACTACTCTCTACTTTCTCCATTTGTCCTGCACAGTCGGTCCCCAATATTGCCACAACATTGACCTTGTCTTTAACCACAAAGATCAAGTCACTCTCTGCTAAATCCTTCCAGTGGCTTCCGTTTCCCTCCATGGTCTGCTCTCTGCTTCACTTCCAGTATGTGATCACCCATTCTATTTTTTATCAGCATGGGGTGCCAGGGATCGAACTGTGGTCCCTGTACATTCACCTAAGCAGGCACTTTAGACCACCAAGCTATCTTGCTAATCCCATGACCACCCATTCTAACACCCTATGTTTAATCATTTTTCTTTCTGTTGGCTTCCTTGTGTTTTTAATTGTTGCAGCTTAACCCCCACCTTATAGTTTTTGTACTGGTTGTTCTCTTGACTAAAATGCTCTTCCACCAGGTTGTGACACTACTGGTCCCCTTACCTCCTTTAATATTTCCCTCTTATTTCATCTTCATAGCGAGACCTACCCAGCCACTCTAAATGATCAACATGCTGTCACTGAACAGAACTCCCCATAGTTCTTTTTGTCCATAGTGCTCACCATCTCCTAGTGAGTTTCCTAGTGAATCCATTTGTAATACGTATTATCTTCTTGTCTATCACCCCCCCCATCCCATTAGAAAATGGCCTTCCTCAATGCAGAGCTTTGTGTTTAGCTCACTGACAAAACCCATGCTTTCAAAAGTGTCAGGCCTTCATGGGTGCTCATTAATTAATGACTAAGTCATTTTTTAAATGATAGACTAATGGCATGTTTTAAATCAATGATTCTCGATGTATGGTCCCTCAACCCTTACTAGTTCCTTAAATACATTCATGGAGTCTACAAGATCAAAATTATTTTCTTTGTAACAGTGAGATGTCATTATCTTTTTCACTGTGTTGACACTGGCACTAATGATACAAAAACTGCTGGCATTTCTGCATCAGTCCAAGCACTGGCACCAAATTATTCCAGGAAATGTATTTGTCAGTGCCTTACACTTATATTTTTAAGAGGAAATAAACCATGGAGTACTATTCTGCTATAAGGAATGATAAACCAGTCATTTGTAGAATAATGACTTCTGTTGAAACCATAATGTTAAGTGAAATAAGTCAGACACACAAACTTAAATATCATGTGGTTTCTCTTATAGGAGAAATGTAAATTATACATAAAGAACAAAATAAAAGAAAGTAGGGAGATAGATCTTTTCAAATGAGAGGGAGGTGAATAAACAGAGGGAGACACAGAGGACAGAAATAGGCTGGAAAAAAGGAACTAAGTTGTGTTATGTACATGTACTACTCCACACAAGAAATGTAAATAGTATGTACTACAAATCCAAACTAACAAAAAATCATAACTTCAAAAATGACTAAAATCTCCAATAGATATTTGTGGGGAAAAAAAAAAGAAAGAAAAAGCCATTTTGACTTTGCAAAGTCCTTCAGTAAGAAAAAAAAAAAGGTATTTTCAACCTCAGAGTTCATTACTTTAAATACTCTGTTAAGGAATGGGGAATACAACATGGTTGGCTCCAGGAAAACAAGTTGAGTAGTGATGCTACATAATAAACTAGACAGTTTTTTTTTTTTTTTTTTTTTTTTTTTTTTTTTTTTTTTTTTTTTTTTTTTTTTTTTTTTTTTTTTTTTTTTTTTTTTTTTTTTTTTTTTTTTTTTGTGAAATGTCACTTTTCCTCACAGAATACTGACAAAGTGTGGTTATTTATATTTGGATATTCATAGATATTTTGACTTCAGATTACACTAATCACTTTAAGGAAAATAATGCACAATATTATTTCTTGCCAATTACACAATCCAATTTCCCAAAATACATTAGAATATCTATTCTCATTTATTCCATCCATGTCCTCTACTGTGATCCTGTGTCAGTTTTATCAGACTTATCAGTATTTATGTCTTACCTTTTCATAAGGTAAGTATCAATAGATATTATCCAAAAGAATTTTGGGGTCTTCTGTGATTTTTAAGAGTGTAGGGGGTCCTGAAATCAGAAAATGTGAAAGCAATTGATTTGTCCCCACGGTTGTGTGAACATCTTTGCCCTTTACTACCTGAGCTGTTGCCATAGCTTCATTCCATGGCGAAACACACAGAATATCTGCATTTGTACACTGAGGAGTCCTGGTCTGTGCTTCTCTTTGAATCATTTGCATTTGTTGTTCAACTAAAGGTTGCCTTGAAGGCGACGTTTCTGCAGCTGAGATCAGTGGCATCGTGAGGAGCTCTGGTGATTTAATAGTGAGCAGGAATTTAGTGCAAGACTCATCATCCAGAAATGGGCCTGTGAGGTTTCCAAGGCCAGAGCTCAGCTGCAATCTCATGGTTGCCTGATGACTTCTCGAAGGAATCATAAAACATATTTGATTTGCTATACCGCATTTTTCCCATTTATTTGCACATTAGCCATTATTTTAATGTTCTGGATACATCTCATAATCTAATCCCTTAATCCTGGAAAGAAAGCTGCACATGGAAATTAAAAATATTTTTTAAAATGCACACACACACACACACACACACACACACATACACACTGTCTTAGTTACTTTTTACTCATTGATGAGACTAATACCTGACACTCAAAATGAAGGAAGGAAAGGTTTATTTAGCTCACAGTTGCTGGAAGTTTCAGTCTATACTTGTCTGGATCGAAAGCAGAGAGGCACACAGCAGAGTGCAGCAGTTCATGGTGGTGGAACAGCGACAATGACGACAGAGGCAATGGGCCAATCAGGGTAGCAGAGCAACAGCTCAAGTCTGTCTCTCTGTCTCTCTTTAAATTACATCAGGCTCTCCTCCTTAGCCTGTCCACCTCAGGCCACACCTATAATTCCCAGCAGTACTCAGACCCACAATCTCATTAACACTAAAACACATAATCCCAGTGGATCATGAATCAAGTATCAAACTCTAGAAGTTCCCTCCCCATGATTGCATGAGACTTTTAGGGAGACAACTAGACATAAACCATCACACACACACACACACACACACACACACACACACACACACACACACGTGTGCATGCACACTACTTTTCACAAATTTTTTGGAATTAGAGTCCAAGTTTCTCTTCTGTAAGTACATAAATATCAGCCACACTTTTTCCAAAAATATTGTACTTCAAGAACTACTGAATGTTGCCTTCACAATTTTGCCTTCACCTCCGTCTTCCTAGTTGATATTAAATCAGTATACATTGTGTTTAAGTATTAAATCAATGTACATTGACTACAACCATGCACAATCTTACCGAGATTAGAAGAAAGAAAATGTATCTCTCCACATCTGTGACTTCTTCATTTCTGCACCCTCTCCACTATCTCCCACATAAACCCCCATCTTGGCAAAACTGAATCATGTTTTGACCACTGTATGTCCAGCCCGATGGTTTACTGAGATTGGTCTAGCCCTGCTCTCATGACAGCTATGGGAAAATACAGATTCATAAGAAAAAATGCCAGCTGCATTTCCTGGTATTTTCCTACCAGGAAGTAGGGAGGTACATGATTCTAAAATGGGACCAAGATCAAGAGATAAAGGGAAGGATAGGGAAGGCATGGAAAGAGGATTTTAAAAAATTAGATGTTATGCACACATATCAATTTCCCACAAGGAATGTAGACATTAAGTAGTATAGACATGTAGTAATAAAAAAGGCAACTGGAGGAATAGTTCAGTGGCATAAGCACCTGCCTAGCAAGCACAAGGTCTTGTGTTTAATCCCTGGTGAGGAAGAAAGAAAGAAAGAAAGAAAGAAAGAAAGAAAGAAAGAAAGAAAGAAAGAAAGAAAGAAAGAAAGAAAGAAAGAAAGAAAGAAAGAAAAGAAAGAAAGACAGAAAGAAAGAAAGAGAGAGAGAAAAAGAAAAAAAATATATGTTAGCTGATAGAAACCACTTTACTACAGCAAGAAAGAGAATTCCTGATTATTTATATTCATTACTCCCATAGTGAAAGACATTATGACATTGCTATGAGCAGGCAGGGCTTGGCATATTTTCCCAGATCAATGCTCTAGCATTGAAAACCTCTCTGATCTGGGGAAGGAGCCAGTGGTAATGAACCAATAGCACTTGTGCTGCCATGGGCTACTATCACTGAAAGGTCTAAAAAGTTCGCCATAAGTAAATTATGTTATAAATTAACATGAGAAAAACAACCACCCCTACCATTCAGAGAAAATAAACTGACAGTGATCAACAATTTTAAAAGGACAGGACTAAATTCAACTGTTCATTGTCTAAGTTATTCTGGAACAACCAAAAAAGACAACATAGGTAGAGGGTAGACCTACCTAATAGCAATCATGTTTTCCTTCCAGAAATGTTATGAACCTGTGTACCTAGATGCTAATATCTAGAAAGGAAGTCATCCTTGTCTGTCAGTTTCTTCTCACAATTCAAGTTTACACAGAGCTGAATTCAGGGGGGCCATTCTTCCATCACCCTCGCCAGCTGCAGAAGGTAGATACCAGGTGACCCCCTCACATCCCCTCACCACCACCTCTTGAGTCCACATCACTCGACTTCTCCTTTGTCAACATCTGCATTTCCTTACCTGAAGGCTTTGTTTGTGTTTCCTTCCCCTACCAAATAAATTACTCTTATGTGAATTCTTGTCTCCATGGCTGCTTCTAAAACACAGAGAGAAAACCCTAAGATGCTGTACACTGAGTGGGCCATTCATTCTTTGCCTGCTCTTTGAGGTACATACTTAATGTGTCCCCAGCCCAGCAGTCACTGCTTTGCTAACTCTGAAGAACTGAAGGACCCAGGGGCACAAAATGGAGATGAAAGTCAACAAATATATGCATTTCACTTCCACATGAAAGCATTTAGATTCAGACTTAGTCCCACCCCCAAAAAAACAAAATGTACAAGGATATAAGGTGAAATCAGTTAGAGAATAACCAAAGTCATCTGGCTGCTTGAGGCAACCCTGAATCTCCCTGAATTTAAATGAATGGAAGAATAGAAGAAAATGGGTGTGGGAGCAGGGAGAAAGGGATGAGAGAGGAAGCAAGAGAGAGGAAGCAATGTGCTCTTTAATAAATTGCTCCCAATGGCACAAAAGCATGGCTTCATTTTCTCATCTCCTAAATGTCTTTGCACTTGAATAACCCTAAGGCAATGCCCTTTGGCAAATTGACATGCATAATTGTCACATGAATAATTATCTATTGAACCTATAGATTATATGCTACTTGTCCTGCTTAAGATGATAGGCAGGGCCAGCCAGACAGCTCAGCAGACTAAAATGTCTGCTTAGGCAAGTACAGGGAACCAAGGTTCAAGGCCCAGGCCATGGCAGCCCTGCCCCCAGGGTGCACTGAGACAGCAAATGAGACTGAGCTTGGTGGCATGCACCTATAATCCCAGCACTTGGGAGGCTGAAAACAGGAAGATCAGTACAAGTCTGATCTGTGCAGTGGGACCTTATAAACCCTGTACTAAACACAATAAAAAAATTAAAATAAAGATGGTAAGCAATCAAGTGATACATCTTGAAAAGCTATTATTAAACTGGTCGAAGAAAAAAAACAATAGGACTCAAGCTATGATATAAGAAGAAACGCATCCCTTGAAGGTGTATGTTCTAGGTCTCCCGAAAATTCATTCTAGCAGATCTTTCCCCCTAAAACAATCAGTGCTATCCTACTATGCTCCAAGGTGCTTTCTCTTCCATTTCTTGGAAGACACATCTGTATTGCACATATACTGTAGTAAGTATTCTTTTAAATGATGGTGACAATTCTATACTAAAGGAGCAACTCACAGACAGAAGGTATTTTATTCACAATTGCACATAGATATTCAATACAAATATAAATATACAAGCCAAAGCCTACAAATGTACTCCTGTGGCAAATAATTATTAACTTTAAAATATCAGTTCACCTTGATTGTCCAAGTGACTCATGAAAATTCACTATCAGGGAAGAACTGAAATGAGTCAGAACAATGTGCTGTTTTTCTTTTACTTCAATTATCTCTACATAATTCCTAATTTTGTGATGAGACATTTCAGGATATTGATTATTTTCTTTAAAAAGTACTGATTGCCTAAGTACATGCCAGAGGGTCTGTTGGGTATTTAAAAGAAAAGTTCTAATAAATTAGTAATAAATCTTAACTTGCAAATGGAATTATTTTCTATAGAAGACATGACTTTCCCTTTTGCAAGACTTAACAGTCTTAAAAACTATAGCATCCCAGAGACACTTCACATTTAAGGAAGGAGACCTTTAATAAAGATATCAATACTCTAACTCCAAAAGTCCAGGTGGCTTTAAGTCCTTTATGGGTAGCAATTTAGTACATGATTCAACTGAAAACCATCTGTCTTCCAACATCTAAAATTATACCATAGCACCCTAAAATGTGCAGAGTCCTTCTGGAGACTCCTGAATGACTGTGTTTCCATCATGAGCTGATCAATCTATGCATTTGTTACTTAAATAGACCCCATAAACACAAAATAAAAAGGAGGAAAGGAGGAGAGGAGAGGACAATAAGAAAGAGTAAGAAGGAGAGAAGAAGAAAGAAAAGGAAGAGGGGAAGGCAAAAAAAAGGAAGAAATGAATGAGAAAAGGAAGAAGAGGGAAGAGGAGAAAGAGAGAGAGAGAGGGAGGGAGGGAGGGAGGGAGGGAGGAAGGAAGGAAGGAAGGAAGGAAGGAAGGAAGGAAGGAAGGAAAGAAGGAAGGAAGAAAAGAAGGAAGAACAGGGCAGGATTCCTTGGTTACAAAGGTCAAGTATTATTGTGTCACTGTCTCTGTATGATTTCTCCTTTCTAGGCTCCCATTATTCATTTTGGATGCCTTTCTTCCTGTGGTGGATTCTTCCATCTGGCTTATCTACATTTAGTATTGCTTATAGTATCAAGAGACTATTGTTATGCTGGCTCCAACACAAATGAGTAAGAGCTAAGGAATTAGTTTCACCTTGACCTTTCAGAAAACAAAATATCATCTCCTAAACACACATGGCATTAGCAAATTAAATTAAATCTAATGCCATATTAAGACAGATAATACATAACAGCCATACTTATCATCTTAGTTATTTATCTGTGAGACTTAGAACACAGGCCTATAAGAAGACATGTACATGAATATTAATAGCACCACATAAACTGGAAATAACCCAATCTATAGAGTAGAAAATGACTTAACAACAAAAATAAATGAAGGAGCTGAGGAGATATCTCAGTAGAATAAACGTTTGCCTGGCAAGCACAAGGACCCAAGTTCAATGCCCTGTTCTGCAAAATAAAATTTATCTTAAAAAAAAAAAAAAAAAGAATGAAGTACAATTATTTTTTTAATATTTTTTATTATTTAAATTTAACAATGGTTATATTACATATTTCCATCATCGGATCAGTTTAGGTTAATACATATAGGTATATAAGATTGATCAAACAATTAAACATTTACCCTTCTAAATCAACTTTACTTTTTTCCCCCTTTTTCCTTTCCGCTTTCCTTTCTTTAAAAGTTGACATATTGCATATTGTCCTCACAATTGTTCTACAGAGTACAGTGTGTGGGCATGGCCCACCTCCCTATTGATGTTGCTTAGAAAAAAAAAAGGAAAAGAATATATTTCTCTTTGGACTAAGAGGAAGCAGATACATACACAGTCAAATGTTCTGCAATTGTAGTGGGCCACCAGTGAAGCTTTTGACGTTGGAGGCTATTGAATCTAAGCCTCCTAAAGCTCATCTCACTAATCTAGTTCTGCGTTTCATACATTATAATTAAGCATTTTTTTCTTTTCTTTTCTTGCTGGGTGATCAAGGGAAAGTCGAAGCAAGACCTGTATAACAAAATATTCTTTTTTTTTTTTTTTTTTTTTTTTTTTTTTTTTTGGTATCTTCCAGGGTCAAATCCCCTCAGGATTAAGTTTTGGACCATAGACAGTACTTTGTAGAAGTACAATTATATATATAATTTTTTTGTCTTTTTTAGGCACAGTTTCACTATGGAATTCAGGCTGGCCTTGAACTCACTTTGTAGTTCAGGCTGGCCTCAAACTCACAGTGATCTTCCTGCCTCATCATCCTGAGTTGTGGGCTCACAGACATGTGCTACTACACCCAGCCACATACACACAATAATTGGATGAATTTCACAAGTATTATGCTTGGGAAAGATGTCAGGCATCAAAAGAATGCACACTATGTGATTCCACTTAGATGGAATGCAAGAAGAGTCACATAGACCAAAGTTGCACTAGGGTAGGGTGTGGGAGAAGGACCGCAAAGCAGCACAAATGATCTTTGGAGAGACAGCAGTCATCACATTTTGGAGACAATTACATAAGGGTTCACTTTTCGCAAAAGCCACCGGCCTACACCCTCAAAATATATGGACATTATTATCATACATTGTATCTTTAAAAGCTGACTTTAAGAAAATATATTTTTTGAAAACTAATGAATAAACAGTATCTTTTAAAAAAAATTTAAATCTCAGTGTGAATACTCTGCTCGGACCAACAGCACTCCCTCTCCTCCACGCTCTTTAGCTACCGATGCAACAGTTCTGAGTCCAGTCTTCTCACACACACCCCCGCTGCACATCTACCTCATGTCCTCCCTTTCTCCTGTATGCTACGTGAACTCCATGGCTCATCTTTACAATAAGTCCTTGCATCCCTCACCATGCTTGCCCTACACTTTCATTGAGGAACCACATCTTGGATGAAGTCACCCTGCAGTCCCACACCTGCGCCTAAGTGGCTGATGTGGTTGGCGATGCCACACACCCAGGCTAAATGACCTCATTTGAAACTCATGTCCATGAGCTTGAAGGAGTCCCTAACACTGCCTACATGGCCCTATGCTACCCTCTGTTCCCCTTCTTAACAATGATTCTGTATCATCTCCTGTTCAGATCATAGCTACTCAACATTCAAATATCTCTCCTTTCTTGCTTTCCGTTGATGACTACTTGTTGCTTAAGAAGCAGAGAACAATTTACTTAAGGACCAGAAAGCTTAGAGGCATGCTGCCTAAACAAAATTGGCTTGCTTCACTGCTTTTACTCCTGCTACAATCAAAAAACCATCTGTGCTCCAAAGCTCATCTCTCCCTTCCCGAGTAGATCATTTCCACTCATCTAGCGGAGATCTCACTCCCGAAATTAGCCACTACCCTTCCACATCAGCTTTTCCACCTCTTCCAGACATTTCAGACATTTTAAACACATACTGCAGTATCTTCCACCATTAAGCAAAAAGCTTTCCCCTTGACCTTGAATCCCACTCCACCTCTTGTTTCCCTTCATAGAAACACTAAGAGTTTTCTATAATTGCTATCTCTATTTTCCCTTTCCCTTTTCTCTCTTGACCCATTCTAATCACTTTATTTGTTTGTTTGTTTGTTTTCTGTCATTCCACTAACATGCCCCCTTCACCATCATAGCCCTGTGTATGGCCAATTCTCACAGCTTTGCCTTGACTTCAATCACAACTGATTTCTTTCTTTAGCCTCCAAGATCTCTGTTTCTTGGTTCTGCTCCCACTTTAGAGCCTCTCTCTTCTAGCTTCCTTTGCTTCTTTTTAGTTTTGCATTTCTCAAATTCCAAATTTGTCCATGCTCTTTGCCCACAAAAACTATTGTCACCTCTTTCTTTAACAATTTACTCAGAGATATCTTCCAGCACTGTTGTAATTTGGTTCTAAAACATGCCCCCAAAAAAGCTCATGTGTTGAACATCTGATTCATTGTTCTGAAGTGGGATTCAGTAAGGTGATTAGAACATCAGGACTATGGCCTCATGAATGGTTTAGTCCACTGATAAAATATAGCTAAATGGATGACATGGAGGCAGTGAAGCTATAGGAGGGAAGTGAGTCGGAGGACATGGTTCTTGGGGGTGCCCAGAGGAATATCTACTGTCTCTGACCCATTCCTCATTATTTCTCTTTGCTGCCCAGCTTGTCATGTGGTAAGCAGCTTTGTTCTACTATGAGTTCCCATCATGTTTTTCTGCTTTGAAGTAGGCCCAAAAATAACAAAGCCAAGAGACCATGGATGGAACCTTCTGACACCATGAGCTAAAATAACTCTTCTTTTAAATTGTCCTTCTCTGGTATTTTGTCTTGTCATCAAAAAGATGGTTGTCCATCTCAGTGACTTTCTTATTATTGAGACATAATATGCAACATCCACAAAACAAAGGAAGCAAGGCTTATGCATGCTCATGGTTACAGCCCATGGGTGGCAGGCTCCAGTACAGCAGAGGGACATAGTGGAGGAAGTCTGCTCACATCATGGTGGCCAGTGCTAGGTAAATAGCAATGAACATTTACCTAGCCCTAAAGAGCACATAGGCAGCCTGAACTTGAGGAACCCGGTGAGACCTCATGAAAAAAGAGTGCAGTTTGTCGAGCTGCGTCTATTATGAATGGGGTAGCAGGTTAGTGAGACAGATTGGTGAGCCAATGTGAAGGGGGTGGGACATGACACTGGGTGAATGAGAATGGCTGAGCATGTTACTATAGCAACGGGCACCATGATCTAGTAGGTGGGGCAGGTATGTGGTGTCCTACATGTTGTTTCCAGGCTCAGGTGGGGGGCTGCAGTAGGTGGGAGGGCACTGTGATTGTTTTTAGTGCTCAGGAACTCAAAAGCTATGGGGGGAAGACAGGAGTCAGATCTATCAGCCAAGAAGCAAAAAAAGAAAAGCAAGGTGTCAGGAAGGGAGGGACACCTTCTAAGTCATACCTTCAATGACCCACCTCTTTCAACTAGTACTTACACCCTAAAAAAAAAAAAGTAATCCATATGAGCTCCTCCTATGAATGCATAAGGGATACTCTTGACCTAAACCAGAGAGTGACTTATTTAAAAGAACTGCATAACTTTATGTTCTCCATGTATATTTTGTTAATATAATAAATGCATAAATTATGTGGAACTGATACATGTATATATTATCACATCTTGATCCTTCTTACTTTCTCTTTTTTCCCTCCTGTTCTCCACTATTCCCAGGTTCCCTTCCCATCTCCAAAAAGTCTGTCTCTCTGTTTCATATCATCTCTCTTTTGTTTTGCTCTTTAAATTATGTATAGCTTGCAGGGACTGCGGCTCGGTCCTTGGTGTTCTGTGCTGGCCCTGCCCCTGGGGTGCACCGAAACAGGGATTGAGATTGGGTGCAATGGCGCACACCTTAACCCCAGAGTTTGTAAAACTGAAAACAGGAGGATCACCATGAGTTGGATCTGTGAATGAGACTCTGTAGACGCTGTAGTAAATACATTTTTTAAAATTATGTATAGTTTGGATGTCTTATATAAGAGAAAACATATAACACTACATTTAGTTTTCTACAGATACTTCCAATTTATCTTTCTTTATGGCTGTATATCTCATACATTTGCTGATGGGTGAGTAGACTGTTTCAAAAATCTAGCTATTATGAGTTGTGCTGCTATAAACATTGGTATACACAGGTCACTATAATATGAGGTCTTCATCTCTTGGGAAGACATCCAAAAAGGGTAAAACTGGGTAAACTGGGATTTCTAGCTGTAGTGTTTGAGGAATCTCTACCTTGAGTTCCATAGTGCTTATACTAGTTCACGTTCCGTGACAGCCTTGCCAGCATTTGTTGTTCACTTTTGACCCTTGTATCTTCCTCTACCTCTTAAACACTAGAGCATAGCCAAATGCATCAAGGACACTCACAGTTGAATATAATTAAAATGTCTAAAATGAGACCTTGAAACCTCTCTTGATCTCACTTTTCTTCCAAGGATCTCCATATTAGGAAAGCAAAATTAAGATATAAGATAACTCTTTAAAGCCGTAATTGCTAGGCATGGTGGCACACGCCTGTAATCCCAGCACTTGGGAGGCCGAGGCAGGAAGATCAGTGCAAGTTCAAGACCAGCCTGGACTACAAAAGTGAGCTCAAGCCCAGCCTGAACTGCATAATGAGATTCTGTCTCAAAAAACAAATAATAATAATAATAATGTCATAATTAACCACAGTATTTTCTATAGTACTGAAAAGTTTGACTGTGTTGTTTTCTAAATGACCTTTGAGCTTTCACAATGCCTAATGCCTACCTAAATGAGTGCCTAATTGATGTGTAAAATAAAATTGTAATCTTTTTAATGAAAAAAAGCAGCAAACCATTACATCAGCTTCTCCCATTAAAAAAACACAGAATCATCTTTCTTGGGAATTAAGTTCAGTTGAGATCTGAAAACTGAATTGTTGAAATAATCAAATCATTTTTCTCAGAAAACAAAAGGTCCATAAACAGGCAGTTCCTGGTATCATTTTAGTGGCTCAAAACCATCTGGATTAAAGAATGCAATTCTCTTGGCCTTTGCTCCAGGTTACAGCAAGAATGGAGCAGAAAATGAGGAAGAAGAAAAAAAGAGGAAAGGGACATAAGGTTACCATAGAGCACTCCTTTTAAGGAATGTTCCCTGAAGTTCCACTACATGGCTATTTACAAATTAATGGTCACTGCCATTTTACCAGGAACTGAGATGCAAGTGTCTAACTTGCTACCCCTAACAAAGTCAGGATTCTAATAGCAAAGGGAAAAGACATATCTAGCAGTATTGCTATTAACATATTGCTATTAACATTGCTATTACCCTTAACTCCTCTTTTCCGATGTGCTCAGTTGACTCCGTGGTTCTAACTCAAAGTACATGTAGGATGTAGTTTAGTGGATAGGTCAAACTACCCCTCACCAAAACCTCCATCTTGGCCAGAGTAAAATCCAACACCCTTCCTTATAGTGTTTTAGAAGGCTCTCCAATCTGCTACTTCTGCTACCTCCATGAATTCACTTCCTACTTGCTTACCCAATCTACTCAGTCCCAGTCACTGTCCTGCATTTTTCAAATGCACCATGAGTCTTCAACCTCCCAGTCTTTGTACCTATTGATGCTTCCCTCATGATGCCTGCATGCATGATGTGCTCTCTCATTTGTGTTAGGGTTACACTCAGGTATCACCTTATAGGAAAGTAGTAACCTGTACCTATCACCATCCTCTCACTCTACCCATAGGGGCCAAGGAGATAGCTCAGTGGAATAAGCACTTGCCTGGCAAGCACAGGGTTGTGAGTTCAAACCCCGGTCCCACAAAAAAAAAAAAAAAAAGCTTCCCACTCTGCCCTATTCATTATAGGACTTATCACTACTCCACCCCACCCCCCAGAAAAAAATATTTAGTTGATGGTGGGTTTATTTTCTGTCTTAACCAAATAAAATATGAGCTCTGTAATAACAAGGGTCTTGTGAACTGGGCATGGTAGTGCACTCCTATAATCCCAGCACTCAGAAGGCATAGGAAGCAGAATTGTTGTATGTTTGAGATATAGTCAATTTAAAGCTAGCAAGAACTATATAGAGAGATGGAGTCTCAGAAAAAAAAAAAAAAAAAAAAAAAAAAAAAAAAAAAAAGAGCAAGGACTTTGCTTTTTATTCACAGCTGAAAATCCGAGCACCAAAAACCATACCTAGCTCATAATAGATACTAAACAAATATTGTTGGAGTTTGACTTATTTTACAGAAAGGAAAATCTGATCAGGAGGGAACACTGATCTGATCTGCTCCTCCACCCTCCCTTGAATGCATGGCTCTAACCCATCAGCGCCACTGGACAAACTCCCACTGTCAGCTATGTCTTGTCCTTCAGGGAACATAGCCCTTCCTCCAAAGCCCACCCCTGCAGTTACTCACCAAGGTAACATCAGTGACAGGAAGTGCTGCCCAGAGCAGGGATCTGCATCTCTACTGTGGAACCGCTGCTGTCAGAAAGCCTTGGGATTATGGTCTGTTAGGAACTATCCAGAGCTATCCCACAGCATTCCTCTAAACACTAATAAGTCCATGTTGAAAAGCTGATCATCTGACTACACACATGTATGCACTCATACATATACATATACACATTTATATTCCTGAAAGTTATTTTTTATAGCTACCTTAACACTTAAAGCCTTAAGGGGCACCTATGTCTACCTCAGGAATAGATCCTAAGGCAGAAAGGTAATACAGTCCTGCCTGATTGCACACTTACAAATCTTCTGAGCTAAAACTGAAGATAGAAGCCTTATACTAATGCCCTGACTAATGAATGCACTGGCAGCTGAACTGTCTTTGTACAGGGCTCTCCTCCATCCCAGGCTATCCCATCATCTCAAGTGCATCACGTGAGGTCACAGTATTTGTTTTGTAGTATGGACCTAAGTCAATGAGGGTCTTGGTGAAACAGTGCATCCATGATATTCTCTTCAGCCTCAAAACATATTGATTGAGAATTTGTAAGATAGGGCTCAAGGGCAAGGTGAGACATTTTTATAGATTTGACCTCACATCTTGTTGGGAAGCATATGTACCACGCACATCATCCGGTCACTTGTCAAGGAACAGTTTCAAACGTGATTCCTCAGAATAGTCTAGAAACTTCATTAGGTAGTAGAAAAAGTAATAGATACGAAAAAAAAAATCACATTGGATTATTAAATGAAAAGAGTACATTCTAATACTACATCATGCTCTCAATTGCTGATAAATATAGTCATGTGAAATTAATTAAATAAAAATGTATCTTTCCAAATGGCAGGTTTATAGGTGACTTAATCCTGCATGCATGCTTATGCTTACAGATATTTTAATATTTTCCAATTTCTTCATAATGGGTATTTATGCCCTTTACTCAGTTGTGGTTGTTCTATGTCAGCTATCAGATCTTTGATCAATTTAAATTTGATCAATTGCTATTGTTCATATGGAAATTTTCCTAGATTTATAACACAATTACAATTTTATAATTGTGAACCCTAAATCTGTCTTCTCCATGTCACCTATTTGCATGTGGACACATGAGCCCTTTTTTTGGCACTGGAACCTTGTTTAGAAATTTTTTTTCTTTTACTTTTAATAAGAAATAACAATGTGACAGTTTTAAAAGTCGCTAGTAGTACATTCCCAATAATTGATACAATTCATACTGTTATCCCTGTGGTAGTTATACAGACACAGAATGTAGACATGATAATTTTTCTAATCATTATTGGTACAAAAAAATTATTCTTATTGAACTGAAAGAAAGTAGTTGTATACATAGTCCTGTTTTGAGATTTGATGTATGAACTCTGTTGGCAGAAATTACAAATTCTGAGGGGCTGGGGAGATAGCTCAGTAAAATAAGCACTTGTCTGGCAAGTGCAAGGGCCTGAGCTCAATCCCTGGTTCTTCAAAAAAGAAAAAGAAAGAAAGAAATTATAAATTCTGAGTCCACTGTAAATTCTTCTTTCCAGGAAGGGAGGAAGCTGGCTATGATAGAAGAAAATGAGAAAATAAGGAAAAAAGAGCATATCCACTTACATTTGCTTCACTCAGAATATTCAGTCCTGACAAAAACAACAAAATACACCTTAAGTGGCTTGAATGAAAAGGGAATTAAAGGCCAGTAGGTGGCTCACGGGAGCTCTGAGAAGGGTGCTTGCTAAGCAGTCAGGAACAATGTCCAGGTCCTCTGAAGGAGCCACCACAGCATTTGGCCCCGACACCATGACATGCCCACATGTTGCCCTGTTAGCATGGGGTTGTGTGCTCCAGAAGACAGAGCCTCTGGCCTGTACCCCAAGGAGTCCAACATCTCCACGTCCCACTTGCCAGTAAGAAAATTCTGCACAGCCCTGTTGTTGTAGCCAGGGCTTCCAGGGAAACAGATTGAATATAAGGCACATAAATTACAATATTTTGCAATATTATGTGTTATAAAATGTTATGTATTTTATATGAACTGCTTATATACTTAATATTTATATTACTTGTATTATATATAGATATGATATTATTATTAAAATATTATAAATATTTATAATAAGGCTATTTTTTGAAGGGAGAAAAGGTTTATTTAGCTCACAGTTACCAGAGGTTTCATAGTTTAAAACAGTCTGAATTATGTAGCAAGACCCTGGAGCCTTGTTTGCTCAGAAGAAAGGGTCAATGCCTTTGCCTTCCCCAAATGTCTCTTCTCTGCCCAAGACAACAATCAGGCTATTTTATAACATTCACCAAAAAGTCAAATGTAGAAGAGCATAAGAGATCTGTCCAAGATTCCTAGATACAAATGAACTATCAAGACTAAAGAAGATATAAAAATTTGGGCTGATCAAATAGCTCAGTGGATTAAAGCACCTGCAAGCAGACACAGAGGTCAGGAGTTTGATCCCCAGGTCTCCTGTGCTTACCCCGCCCCCAGGGCATGCTGAGATAGCAACTGAGACTGAACACCATGGCTACTCACCCATAATTCCAGCTCTTGGGAGGCTATAAACAGGCAGATCACTACAAGTCTGATCTAGTAGTGAGACCCTGAACACCCTATATACCCTTCCCTAAAAATACAAAGAAAAAGATATAAAAATTTTGAATACTCCAATATCAGCCAAAGTAATTGAAAATGTAATAAAAAATATTCCAACAAAGAAAAGCCCAAGTCGTGATGGATTCACAACTGAATTCTACAAGAAGTTTAGAGAAGACCTAGCGCCAGCTCTTCCTAAACTCTTCAATGAAATTGAAAGGCCAGCAGTTCTCCTAGAGGCAAGTATTACTCTGATATCGAAGCCAGAGAAGGACTCAACCAAAAAAGGAAATCTATTGGTCAATTTCCCTAATAAACATGATGCAAAAATCCTAAGTAAAATACCAGCAAACAGTACAACAAATCATCAATTACATCATGCATCATGAACAAGTGGGATTCATTTTAGGAATGCAAGGATGGTTTACTATACTCAAAACCATACATGTAATACATCATATCAACAGAGCTAAAGACAAAAGTCCCATGATCATCTCAATAGAGGCAAAAAAGCTTTTGATGAAGTCCAACATTCATTCATGATAAAAACAATACACAAAACCAGAATATATGGTGTATAAGTCCAACATTCATTCATGATAAAAAACAATACAGAAAACCAGAATATATGGTGCTTACCTCACCCTGATAAAAGCCATCTCTAAAAAACCAACAGCCAAAAGTATACAGACAAAAATTGAAAGCCTTCACTTTAAAATGAGAAGCAAGACAAAGATATCCACTGTCACCACTACCATTCAGTATAGTTCTGGAAACATTAACCAGAAAAGTTACACAAGAGAAAGAAATAAAACGTATAATGATCAGAAAAGAAGTAAAATTATCATTATCTGCAGATGACATGATAGTATGCATAGAAGACCCCAAAAACTCCACTAAGAGACTTGTAGACTTAATAACCAAATTCAGTAGCCTAGCAGGATGCAAAGTAAACATTTAAAAATCAATAGCATTTCTGTACACAAACAACAAAGGCACCAAAAGAGAAATTATGGAAACCATGCCTTTCAAAATGACACTCCCAAAAATGATATACTTAGAATCAATCTCACAAAGGAAATAAAGATTTATATAGCAAAAATTATAGTATTCTGACAAAAGAAATCTAAGAGGATTTCAGAAAATGGTAAGACATCCCTTGCTCCTGGATAGGAAGAACCAACATTGTGGAAATGGCCATACTCCCAAAAGTGTTACACAGATTCAATGCAATCCCAATTAAAATACCATTAGTATTCCTCACAGATCTAGAAAAAACATTCCTAAAATTCATCTGGAACCAGAAGAGACCTAACATAGTAAACTCATTCCTGAGTTACAAAGGAAAAGGTAGGAGGGATCACAATCCCAGACTTCAAATTATACTGCAAAGCTACTGTGATAAAATCAGCATGGTACTGGCAAAAAAAAAAAAAAAAAAAAAAAAGACCTGATGATCAATGGAACAGATTAAGAAATGTAGAAAAAACTATAAGCATATTCAGCCACCTTATCTTTGACAAAGGGGCCAAGTAGGTTCATAGGAAGAAAGATGGCCTGTTTAATAAATGCTGCTGGAAAAACTGACTTTCCGCATACCAAAGGCATAGAATAAACTCATGCCTATCATCGTGCACAAAACTACAGTCAAAGTGGATCAAAGATTTAAATATTAAAACCGAAACACTAAATCTTCTGGAAGAGAAAGCAGGAAGAAACCTTAAGGACATAGGGGTAGGTAAAGAGTTCATAGCCAAAAATCAGATTGCATGGTAAACACTTCAAAGAATCAACAAGTGGGATCTCATCTTTTTTAAAAGTTTCTGCACATCAAAAGTAATTACCAACAGAGTAAAATGAAAACCCATGAAATGGGAAACAATTATAGCAGACTGTCCCTCAGACAAATGACTCCTATCTAGAACATATAATTATTTTTTTAAATCAGGTCTCCAAAATTGAAAGGCCCAATCCAAAGACGGGCATCTGAGAGGAATATACACTTCACAAATGAAGAGATACAAATGGCAAAGAAATATGTGAGAAAATGTTCAACATCATTGACCATGCAAAAGATGCAAATTAAAACAATCCTGAGATATCATCTTACGCCAGAAAGAATGGCTATTATCAAGAAGTCAGCCAATAGGAGAGGCTTCAGTGGAAGAGAAACCCTTGCACAGTGTTGGTGGGAGTGCAGGCTGGTACAACCATCACGGAAATCAGTATGGAGATTCCTTCAGTCCTATTCAAGCCAGCTATTCCCCTCCCAAGTATTTCTCCAGAAGAACTGAAATCACCATATCACAGCAATATATGTGCACCCGTGTTTATAGCAATGCAATTCGTCATAGCTAATGCTTGGAAACAACCCAAATGCCTGTAAACTGAGGAATGGATAATAAAGTTGTGGTATTTTAACACAGTGGAGTATTAGTCATCTACAAAAAAGATAAATTTGAGGATTTTGTAGATGAATGGATACAGCTAAAGACTATCTTGGTAAGTGAAATAAATCAAGTCCACGTGTGGAAATATCATATTATCTTTCTAGTGTGAGAACCTGAAAGAGTAATGGAAATCTAAAAGGTATAATAGATACTGTGAAAAGAAAAGAAATTGTGCAATGGGAAGGAAAAACCAAGATAAGGAAAAGAAAAAATGAAAGAAGGGAAAAATATATTTAGGTATATATGCAGAGAAGTTCAGATAACTATCGTCAATTTCTGCTGGTCTTTTTAAAGGAGAAATTAATGTTTAAAACTTTTTAACTCTGATTTTTTTTCTCTTTTAAATTTCTTATAACTTCTTTGCCATGGTTTTGTTCTGTTTTTTCTTTAAATGAATCTTTCATGTTTATATCTGGTAATCTTAACAACTAATTTGAAGAGAACATCATGTAATACAGCCCCTGTTGTTGAATTCCTATTACTTTTAGTGAAATCTTGCTTTGTTTCTAATGCTGTATTTTTTATCACTACTTTGCATTCCTTAAAAACAAAAAATAAAATAATATAAAAGAGATCTGTCCATACACTAGAGTCCTAAAATATCCAACTGAAGGCTTGGATCCCATGGCAATGTCCTACACAAGTCCAGCTGAAGACCTTGAGCCCATGACAACATCTCATGGACATGTGTCAAGGATCTGCACTGGCAAGGCCCAAAGGCCAGTGGTGGAAGCTGAAGTCTGCACCAACAGGGTGAAGGATCCGTGCCACCACGCTGAAGGATCTCCACTGGACCAGGAGGAGATGCTGAGACCAGAGCTCTCAAAGAGAACTGCAGCCATCCTCAGCAGTAGGAGGCCCTGAGCTCTTCTGATGATGAGAACAGCTGAGTGCATATCAGAAGTACCAGCGAGACAAGCTAGTCCAGCAACAGCACAGCGTCTTCCCCTCCAGTTCTCTTTTTATGCTGTTGGTGGCAACCTCAGGGGAGCTTTGCACACCTAGAATTTTGTTGATTCATTTCAGCAGCGTGTTGCAAACTGCTCATTAGTTAATCTTACATCACCCCCCTTCCTTCCAGCACTGAGTTCAGAATCAAAGTCACCCACAAGTGCATCCGATAGAAGGAATCCAGGACACAATGCTATGGCCTTCCTGCCAAGGACCCTGAAAAAGTCTGTCTCCCACCAAAACCTGCAGAAGTTGGACTCATAAATCAGGAAATTTTCCCAACAATGACTGTTCAGGGAGTACGGAGATAGCTCTGTGGCACAAGTTCCTGCCTGGCAAATGCAAGATAGTGAGTTCGAACCCTGGTCCCGCAAAAAAAAAGAAAAAAAGAAGACTGTTCAAAGGATACTTGGCAATCAAAAGTATCCACAATAAAACACATTCATAATAAAGCCCTATGAAAAGATTTCTCTCTGACAATGCTTCTTCTATCATATAGTTCTAACCAAAAATCAATTAAAATGTGAAAGGATACCTATAGAGTGTGCACCCTTGTGGAGCACTACATACTGATACTTGAATAGTGCCATTAATTATCCTTATTTCTCCACATCCCATCCACATCTCAGTGATACCTAAGCTAGAATTCCAACTTTAAAATAATAGAAGTATTTACATACATAAAAAATTTTTAACAGTTCATCTGCACCAAAATTCAACCATTTTATAACTCTCAACATATTGCATCTTTAAATCAAATCAATCTCTTGATTTTGACAGGTGAGGTAGTCTGATCATTTCAGCTGCAAAGAGTAATTGTGTGCTTTGCAGTTATGCTCATGCACATAATAGTACGATAACATTAAATTTCAACCTGAAGGCTGCTTTCCCATTGCATAAATGCCAATATTTACCTTTCTCTGCCACATATGTATCTTTCCTTCTGTGTGCCTATTGATAGCACAAGTAATAAAACTTCTATTTTTCACTCTTCCCTGTCAGCTGCAGTTGAATAAATCATGCAAGTCTTTGAATCTGGTTTAAATCCTGAGTGCTTCACTCATTTACCATTTCGTGTTCAATTCTTTTCAAATCTTTCCTCTGTAGATTTGCTGCATTATTTTCCTCTGCACTGGCTCGGTGTCGCTGTGCAGGCATGGGTCACAGTGCCACCTGGTGTGGCTGGGACAAACTTCCTTCCACTGTGTGAAGCCAACAGAGCAGAAACACAGGGAGACCCCGTTGCTGAGTCCTGGTGCAGGCCGAGCTTCCTTCCTGAGTGATCCACCTCACAACCTCCACAAAATGAGGAGAGCAGTGTGGGCCAACCATAAACACAGATCGCTTGGTGAAAGCAGGTTGTTATGATCTGTGTCTAGTTGTCTCCCCAAAGTATCATGTAGCCTTGGGGCTGACCTCTAGAGGTTGTACTGTTTCATGACCCAGTGCTGGGACTAGGGCGTGAGGGCTACACCCTACTGTAGGCAGACAGCCTGAACGCATCAGAAGGGGGACAGACTTGCTCCTTGGTGCCCTTGTGCCATTACTCTTTCCTTTCACTCTTGCTATTTTGCTATTTTCTCCCACCATGAACTGCTGCTCTCTGCCATGCACCAGTCTTCCTTGGAGCCAGCTGAGTATGGACTGAAACCTCCACAAACTGTGAGCTAAATAAGCCTTTCTTTCCTTAATTTTTGACTGTCAGGTATTTTGTCTCAATAATAAAACTAAGACCCAGAAGTATCCAGGATTTTTAATTCAGCAAATATTTTGGGCTCGCTAAATTTAAAGTCAGTGCTTGGTACCACAAGTGACACAGAAAGTGAAGAGAGGCAGAGGCAAAATGGGCCAAACACACAAAATGCACCCAAGGGTAAGAGGTTGCCACTAATAAAAACAAATCAACAAAAACAAAAATAAGCCTATCGTAGGGAGCGTCAGTTGTGATAGTGTCTCAGTTACTTTTCTCTTGTTGCTGGGACAAATACTCGACACTCAAAATGAAGGAAGGAAAGGTTTATTCAGCTCACCATTCCTGGAGGTTTAAGTGCATACTCAGCTGGCTCCAAGGCAGAGTGGCACAGAGCAGAGAGCATCTAGTTCAGTCTGTCCCTCTGTCTCTCTTATATTGCATTCAGGCTCTCCACCTCAGGCTGGGTGTAACACTCACACCCATAATCCCAGCAATACCAAGACCCATAATCCCCATAGATAATGAGTTAATCTCAAACTCTAGAAGTTTCCCCTCCATGACTGCTTGAGCCTTTGAGGGGACAAGTAGACACAAACCATAACAGATAGGCCTTTAGAACATCTGGGATTTTATGAATGGAGGTAGAGAAACTGACATAGAAGAGGAAAAATGTGTATAAAAAAGTATTGTGAATTAAAATTATAGAGTCCAGAGTCAGGTTTAAATTCAGCTTAAATATGGTTTGTAAGTGGGACATATAAGGCTGATAGCAGGTTATTACATGATCAGTTAAATAGAATACAACAATCATATCATGTATTGTCAGGCAGGTTTGTACAGGAATATTCTGGGAGGAAAGGGTTCACCACTCTTCTATTTATTTATTTATTTGTTTGTTTGTTCATTTATTTATTTATTTGGTACAGAGTTTTCCCTACACAGCTTAACTCCCGATCCTGTCTCAGCCTCTCCAGTGCTGAGATTACAAATATATGCCACCACATTCGGTTTCAGTGGCCAGGCCAGTATGGCATCAAACTCAGGACCTTGCACTTGCCAGGCAGGTGCTTAGACCACCAAACTGTGTCCCCAGCCATTTTGCCACTCTTCTATGAAAACAATCTGTATTTGGGGTTGGCCCACACTTTTCCACCATACAAATCAAGACCTTTTTCCACCACTCAAAAACACAGCTCCAAGTTGCCATCTATAAACCAGAAAGCCCTTACAAGACAGGAAACTTCTGAGCGCAGTACCTCTAGAAGTGGAAGAAGTAAATGGCTGTTTATCAGCCTCCCCGTTGGCGGTACTTTGTCATAGCAGACCCTCGCCCCACAGGTCAGACATATATATGCACCCCTCCTGGAAAATAATGATTCTTGCTTTCTGAGGACCGGGGCTGAGGGTGAGCGGCCCGCTGTTTGTGCCGAGGAGCAAGTCCAGTTGGTCAGGAAGCCGCGCCCCAGCCATGGCGGTTAAAGACACTGGGAAGACACCCTTGGAGCCCGAGGTGGCAATCCATGGGAGTCGCGTCACTCTTACCAGCTGCAACGTGAAGTCGCTGAAGAAGGCGTTTGCCAGCCTGATCCGAGGCGCCAAAAAGAAGAACCTCAAGGTGAAGGGGTCTGGGCACATGCCCACCAAGAGCTTGAGAATCATGAGGAGAAAAAGGCCATGTGGGGAAGGATCCAAGACGTGGGATCGCTTCCAGATGAGGACTCACAGGTGGCTCATCCATCTGCAGAATCATTCGGAGATCGTGAAGCAGGTCACGTGCATTGGCATCCAGCCTGGAGTGGAGGTGGAAGTCACCATCACCAACACCTGAGCAGCTGTTTAAATAAATCAAGCATCAGTTCTAAAAAAAAGAAAAATAATTTATGTCAGTTGCCTTTTTATGTAAAAAAGATGCCTTTTTATGTATAAAATTCTAACAGTCCATAATTTTTTAATTTTTGTATTACCAGAATCTTTACACTATATTGTAAAAGTATATGGTATAACTTAATGAATAAAGGTAACTCTTAAAGAGAAAGGCAAAATCTCATTTCTCTTCTGCTATATTTCTAGAATATAAATAACATTTAATTGTCCTAGGTTTGTGTTTTCTTTGCTTTTGTTTGTTTGTTTGTTTGTTTTTGGCCAGTTCAGCACACCCCAAGGGCGAGGCTGGTCTGGCATGTGCAGAATATGGAACTGCAGTCCCCTTTTCCTGCCTAAGCTTACCTAAGCAGGCACTTTAGACTGCTGAACTATCTTGCTGGCCCTGCATTTTCTTTCTTATTAATAAAAATTCTATAGGACATTCTATAAAAGAATCTTTACACATTAGACATAAATGAGTAATACATTATTTTAACGTGTACTGACAGTTAATATTATGTATAATTTACCCAACTAAATTTTTATTGTAAGTATATTCTTCTGGTCCTATCATGCAAATTCACAGAATTTTGTAGCAACTACTAGCAAAATACATGTGAAACAGCCTGGTACATTGGTGATACATGGCAAGCACACAAGTACTCTTTGGGCTGTACATCCCCCAAAAGTAAGGATCTATACTTTCTCTCTGAGTGGATGCTATATCTACTGCTCTTATAGTCTTTTGCTATTTTGTAGGCTACCGTGCCAACTTAGACTGTTCCCCCAAGATTCACACACGTGGTACACCTAGAAAGTTATGAGGTGCATTATCGATATAATAGAGTGAAGACTTATGCAGCAGGGAGGTACCCACTAGCCAGGTATGTGTCCTGTGATTCATAGACTCTTCATGCGAATCATTTTGGAAGGCAAGCGATGTTATTACCCCATATTGTACTTAAGACAATTGAGATACACAAAGATCACGTAACTTGCATGAGGTCACATGGTTAGTCAGGGGTAGAGTTGTGATTCAGACCTAGATGTCTTACTTTCCTCATGGCTGGGTCATAACACCTGACTGGCATGACTTCATGAAGAAGAGACTGAGACTTCCCCACTTTCTCCACAGACACAGGGTCATGCTCCATAACCTCCTCAGCACGAGGAGGAAGAGGAAGCCAGCTTGAATTGAAGGGCCAGGACTGAGGTACAGAGAGTTCAGGGCAGCAGACAGGACATAGCAGCAAGCTTTGAGGGTGGTGGTAGCAAAGGCTGTAGCAGGCCAGGAAGATAAAATGTAGCTGGACTGAGCTGGGAAATACAACACCATGATAGCAAACAATTGCAGAGGTTAAACCAGGCCATCTTTCTAGTCAGCTATAACAAGTTCTACTAGGGTGTGCTGGATGTTGGCGAGCAAGCGAAGCTTGCTAGCGGCAATGCCAGCACTGTAGGTGCAGTATGCTGCAGGGTGCATCATTCACACAATCAGAACTGACTTTCCTTTTTTTTAATTTAGTATTTTTATTCTTGTTTCAGAACCTTTGTTTATTTACTCATTTTTATGGCCGGCTCAGCCCGCCCCGAGGGCAGGACTGGCTCGGCATGTGGTGCCGGGCATGTGGTGCCGGGGATCAAACCGCGGTTCCTGAAGCCGCCCAAGCTTCCCCAAGCAGGTGCTTTAGACCACTGAGCCATCCCGCCGGGCCCCCAGAACTGACTTTCGTTTTTTTTTATTTTTTTTTTTTTCAGAGAACTGACTTTCTATCGGGACACTAGAGTATCTTGTACCTCACTGAAGGCTGGAAATAGGAGCCAACATGTTAGATCAAGGCTTAAACAGTCTGTGAAAAAGACAGCATTTAAGACATCTATGTGTATGTCCATATCAGAAACAAGTCAGCAACTGACTTCTTCAGAAAGCTTGGCTCTGAGATTAATGAGACAGAGAAGGGCTTAGCCTCTAAGAGAACAGAGCTTACTGTTGGTCATGTGCTTGAGGAAAACCTCAGAGGCCCTTCTGGTCAGAATGCAGATGTGCAAAAATATACAACTAAACTAACTATAAATATACTTTCTTCCACTTGCTTGTCTCCAAACAAAAAGAGAGGACCACTGATTCTTCCTCATCCATCCCCTTCCATCCTCCTTCTCTTGCTCTTGGTTTTTCTTTCTATCCCCTTTCCTTTAAAAGTTTCAATAATTTCTAGGATTTTTCAAAACAGTCATGTTGGGATTGTTTTAGTTCTCTCCTTTTTTGTGAGGTGGTTGGGTTGAAGTGAAGAACTGTTTAGTTTCACAGCTAAGACACTCCCAACTTTGGAAGTAGCAAATGATTCCAAAATTCTAAACATTTAGTTCAGTGTTCCACTTTTATGTGAAGGGCAGAGCCTACAAATGTTGTTTATTCAAAAGACAAGAAGAAACAGCAACAATATTTTTCTTCTGAATTGTACGCACATTTAGTTTTTAGCATTTGAAGGTTTTAAGACTACTAAAGTAGTAGTTTAAAAACTACTAAAGTAGTTTTTTAGACTACTTCCAGGATGCTTATCCTCAACTTTGCCTTCACCCCAACTTTAGCCCTTCTGAGCATTATCTTACGAACTGGACCATTGTTATCCTTCAAGAGACATTAAGCTTATTTAAGTTTTTAGAGCAATTTGTTTTTCTCTTCTTACTGACCAGTGGGGCTGTCTGGATAGGTAGTATTACAGTTAAACTGAGTTAAACTGCTTTTCTGTTAATGAGCAGGCACCCAGTAGATCTGTTCTACCTGCTCTTCTTTCTAGAAGCATTCACTTTTACACTGTGAGCTGGTGAGATTTAGTTAATTTTAAGAACTCGGCTAGAGATAATGGCCTTTAACTGACCCAAAGACGTTTATTGTGATTTAGTTTGTTTCTCTTGTCTTTTTTCTTCAGTAAGCTCAACAATGGTCTAACTTCAAAAGTGGAGTTGCTATCTTTATAGGTTAACACCCCTAACTAAACCTGAGACATTTTACTCTTGGCCATACTTTAAAAACCTAAAAGAAAGCTTTGATGAACTCTCTCTGAGGGTAAATTTTAGCTTGTTCTTGCCAAGAGAAGAGAGCTTAAGTTACACAAAGCATTATTAGCATAAAGAATCCAGCCCTTTTATAAACTTCCAGATATCAAAATAGATTTTGATACATAAATAAACTTTCTGAGATAACACTGCCTCTATTTCTATAACCACCTAACCTAGACTATCTAAGTAGTCATATGAATGGATCCCTAAATGTGGTTATTGAAAACCAAATAGCTACCTCACAATAAGTACGTGTTATTTAAAGATGAAAAAATTCAATTTTGAATTGAGTGCATATGCTCCCTGTCATTACAAAATGTCTTTTCCACACTAGTCAATGACATCACCTAAATTCTTAGTGTTTGTACAAGGTTAGTTGTCCTCCATCAAACTGGTATTAAATAATTCCATCCATCTCCACAAGGGAAGATGTGGAAGAGGTAGGAACTAGGCACTATTAGTTCATATGTCTGTGAGTCAATAGAGCCTAATGTCCAAAGAAAAGGAGAGTATGCTCGGGCTTGTGTTTTTTACAGGTCTTACTTCTGTCATTTGGCTCCAAGACAGGAAGGGCATGGTGGCAACATCTGGTGATGAAGCAGAGAGAAGGGGCCGGGGTTGTCAAAGAGACACCCTCCTGGGTCACACTCCAATCATCTGTCTCTTCTGCTTCTTCTGTCCTGAACATTCAGCACATTCAGCTATGGATTCTCAATGGCTAAACCCACTGGTGAATACCGTACTCCACCACCCAGTCACCTTCCACGCATGCTTAAATGTGGGCTCTAAACCAAAACACAACATAAGCTATCTCTCTGTCTGTGAATTTAGCTGTCATTTTATCACAACAACACTCTATTTCTAGAAAAATCTTTTAAGTCCTGTCCTAGAAAGACTTTCTAAGGACAAAGAGTCAACGTAGAAAAAGAAGGTGGAATTTTGAGTGGTGTTGTCCATGTATCAAAGTTCTAGGAAATGGAGACTTATATAAGAACGAATGCAGGGAGCTGAGTGAGGTTGGGTGGGGGTGATGCAGCAGGACTGCCCGCAGTGCTGCCCTGGGCAGAGGCCTGTGAGACCAGAGCTGATAGCACCATAGACAGGCATCAGCAGTGTCCCTGAGAGGATCTGTGAGGCCCAGTAAGATAAATAAGGGTAGACTAGAAACAAGGAATATTGTAAGTTTAGTATTATACTTTTAAGAAAAACTGCAGCCTCGGGACACATAAATTACTCAAGCCTTTTTCCTTTCCCACTGGGCTCTGGGGCCTGTCCCTTGTGCATTGCACTTTCTTCCACCCACAGGTCTCCTCCCTGAAAGCAGCAGCAACGTTAGCAGCCTCAGCAGATTCCACCTTCAAACAAGCGGAAATGGTTTGCACTCTAACATGGCCCCTGACAGACAACAGGAATACATGTCCTAGGTCACCCACCTTAAAGACTGCCCAAGGCCACATAAATACATCTGCTGTAGAACATCACACAACCCTCTCTTGAGGGCCCACACTCTACTCTTCCTGAACACATACTTTTAAGTTTCTACCTAACAAACTTCTTTATGCCTCTCACTGACAGCACTTAAATATTCTTTTTCTGTGGTAGGAGTCACAACACTTTCTCTGTAGGGTGAATCAAGGTTCCCCATCTCCCACTTAATAGACCTCCTCGAAACCCAAAGTGATGGAAGCAAGGTCTCCCAAGTCTTGGGAAAGAGGTTTCCTGACTGAGAAAGGGAAAAGATGGCATCCCCCTACAAAATCTGAGATGATATCCCTGTGGTAATATGTGTGTTAGTCCTTTTGATTCATGGAAATTAATGAAAAATAAGCTGTGATAGCTCATTGCTTCAGTTACTTGACAGGAACATGGGGTGCCTAGAGATGTGCTCGCTTAGACTTTCTACTGTGTTTGTGAGGGTGTTCCAGGACAGGGTGCAAGTGAATTTCGAGGCTAAGTAAAGCAGATTCCCCTTCCAGTTCTGGGAGGGTCTCATTCAATCCATTAGAGGCCCCAATAGAAAAGGCGGGCTGAGGGAGAATTCATTCTGCTGATCTGATTGTTTTTGAGCTGAGATTAAAAGCCCCTGCACTTACCCTGGAACTACATGAGGGCTTTCTGAGTCTTCAGCTTACAGACATCAGATTTGTAGACCTCCCAGCCTTCCTAGTACATGAGCCAATTATTTCTGAGAGAAAGAGGGAGGGACGGAAGACAGGGACAGGGAAAGGCACATGGAGAAGAACAGGGAGAGGAAGGGGGCTGTCTTTGGAAAACAAAGACTTTATTGTCAGGTTAGTAGGAACCAAAAATAAAAAAGAAATATTGAGACCTTGGATTTACTCCAAGGCTACCTGAAGTTTCAGTTTGAAACTGCAGTTCTGCAAAACAATTTCCTTGGAAGAAACCTCAAGAGCTAAGTGATGAGATAATACATTTGAAGTATCTGAACATATCGCTTCAGAGCCAAGGTTGTGTGATGAACTGACTGGAAGACCTGTCCTAGCTGCCGCTGCAGCGTCTCTGAGGTGGGCACCGGCTGAAAGCTACTAACAGGAGAAGATGCAATGCAAACTGGCTTCTGAGGCCACACACCCATCATGAGCAAGATGAATTACAACAAGGTGCTGCTATAAGGAGGAGGTGAAAAGCTGAGTACCAGCAAGGTGGGCGGCCAGCAGGGAGGGCCACAGTGTTCTGCAGCAACAGGGGTGAGAAGGGAAAACAGGAAGGAAGGAAGGAAGGAAGGAAGGAAAATCTAGAAGGCCCAGAACCTCAGAAATTTAATGGTGGACATCAGCCAGGATTTCACAGTCTGAAATCTGGATAAGTGCACTTGGAGCATGGGTAGAAGATGGACTTCAACCTCCAGGAGGCCAGCTCTGAAACTTGAATTAGGACATAGTCCCAGAGGTGTCTGACTGTGACAGATGGGCAAGGAAGAAGCTTAGTGCCATGGAGAATGCCCTTGCAGCCAGAAGCTACGTCCCAGCCCCTAGAGCACAGTGTATCCATAATGGTAGCATTAGAATCACCTGGGAACTTATTGAAATGCAAACTCTTGGGCCTTTCTTCAAAACTGCAAAATCAAAAAATTCTAAAACCAGCATCTGGTACACTGTGTAGACAGAAGCCTACTGTCCCTAGGGAGCAAGGAACAAAGAGCAAAGCCTAAGGAAACGCGTCCTTCTGTGTAATTCCAGCAAGCTGGGGTACCGGGAACACCAACTTCCTGGAGGTGCCCTGTCTGGTCTTTGTTCCTTGACCTGGGATGTTACCAACTAGTGAGGTATAAACTTATAGCTTGGCAAATGCTGGCAGGTGATGTAAATAGCAGCTTGCTTATACCAAGCTAGTTATACACATTCCTTAGCCTGTTTTTAGCCCTCCATAAATGTGAAATTGGGCTCAGCAGTCCTCTGGCTATATTAATCCGATCAGTGTCTCTCAGCTCTAACTGATAACATCCAACAACTCTATAATCCCAGCACTCTGAGGGGCTGAGGGATAAGGATCATAAATTCAAGCCCAGCCTGGGCAATTTAGTGACTTAGCAAGACTCTGTCTCTTTAAAAAAAAAAAAAAAAAAAAAAAAAAAAGGAGTATGGGGGAGAACTGGGGTTGTAGCTCAGGTTGAAGGTCCTGGGTTCAAACTTCCATACTGAAAAAGAAGGAAAGAAGGGAGGAAGGGAAGGAATAAGTTCTGAGAGTAGACCACAGGAGTAGCGTTTTATTAAGCTCTCCAGGTAATTTTGATGTGCCCTCAGGGTCTGCGAGGATCAAGGGATGGGGAGACTGTTACCCAGAGGTGAAACATGCAGGAAGATGCTTAAGACTTAGAATAACTCATAGTCTAAAAACATGTTCTTGTATGTATAGATCATTTCTTAGACTTACATCAATTCCAGCCTCCAATCAGATTGACTTAGCCTGTGTTCCTCCATTTTCCATCAATGTAACAAAACGCTCAAGGCTGGGTAATTCATATAGACAAGGTGTTTATTTTGCTCACAGCTCTAGAAGCTCAAGAGCAGGGTCCCAGTCTCCACTCAGCAGTGGTGAAAGCCCCTTGACAGACACCAACACAATGGTGAGGAAGTGCAGCTGCGATCACACTGAGAAACACGAAGAGGGAGAGTCAGGGGACAGGCTCACACTCTCACCTCTAACCACTCTCGAGGACTAACTCACTCACAAGACCAATATTAATCCCACCCAAGGAGCGTGCCCCAGTGACCTAACAACCTTGCACACAGCTCACCTCTTCAAGACTACGCCACCTCCCACATCACCATACTGAGGACCAGGCTTCAGTACAGGAACACACTTCAACCACACCCAGAGCAAAACTGTACCCTCACTAGACAAGGTAAAACGGGCTGATTCCCCAAAATAAGAACTGGAATAATTTTGTACCAGGAAATAATTAATAATAATTAAATAATTCAGGAAACTGAGAATGATAAAATGTTACTGTGAGAATTTTTAGCATGTAGGAAATTTCATAACGTGTGCACCCTGATTGCTCTTTATATGCAAACCATTTATACTGATTTTTTTTTTAATCTTAAAATGAAAATAAAGTCTGTTCTTCTAGAGAAAAGAAAAATAAGAGATTAGGGAGAGAACAGGCCAATATATGGTATGTCCAGGAAACAAAAAGAACTGTAACTAAGGGTAATGATCAGATATAATAAGTAGCACAAATCAGGTTACTTTGCTCCTTCTGAAAGACTCATCAACATATGTCCATGCTTCTGGGACACAAAGTGGAACATTTCTTTACTAGGGTGTGTACTAGTCAAGGTTTTACTTAGAGGAATGGAACACATAATATAAGGAATGGATATTAACACAAAATATACAATGTATAAGGAATTACAAGATTGGCTTACAATGGTCAGCTGTAGAGTCAGATGAGGAAGCATGCACGGGCATCTGCACGCCCGGGACTGAAGAATTCAATCCCAAGGTCTAAAGCTCACTGCATTTGCTCCGTGTAAGTTTCTACCAGTCCACAAATGGGTCTGCGATGGAAAACTGAAGAGTCTGAGATGGAAGACAAAAGATCCAAGCTAGAGGCTGAACAGTCTGTGCTGCAAGCCAGAGGATGACGTCCAAGCTGAACGCAAACACTGAAGTTCCTCCAAGGAAGTGGGACCTTGACTCCTTCCTCAGCTCCTTCATAAAGTCTCTTTGTGCTGAGTCACTCTGAGGTGGACCCATTGTGCCCTAGGGTGGAACCAGTCATACCCCAGGATGGGCCCTTTTCCAGCTCTAAGGAGAAGCTAATCATATCCTAGGCAAGCCCTGGTCACGCTCTGGGGAGAAACCAACGTACACCAGAGCGGGGACCCCTACCAACAGAGAACTGGGCCTACTGAGTCATCCAGCCAAGTTGACAGCATATCAACCACTACAGGGTGGAACATAGGAATCTACTTCATAAAATGATAGGCTGCAGCCTAAATTCAAGCTGCTAAATTATCATGGCCCTGACACAACATGGCTGAATCCCCAGAACAACAGCCTGTCTTCCCAATGACCACTTCCTCCTCCTTCCTCACTTCATCCCTGGACACAACTTCCTTTTAGGCCCACACAGGGAAGCATTCAGTCAGCCCCTTATGTGCCGCTGAACCTGCCCCTCAAACTCCACCCCTAGCAAAAGTCCCTAGGTCTCAGTCTCCCTGTGTCATGTCAGAGGATCCTCCTGTCTACCTTGAATTCTCGTGTCCTCCCCAATAAAGGTTTCTCTATCCTTTTCTTTTACCCCTGCTTCTCTGCCACATCACCATAAAACGTGACAAAAAACAGTGGTATTTTAACTTGACTCTACATAATGAAATTACTAAGCTCCATTCTGACCAAACCAAAGAGAAAAAAAGCCTGCCATTTCAATGATAAAATTTTCATATCAGAAAATATTCTGTCTAAAAGTTTAAAATCTTGGAAAGCAAACCTCTAGATATACTTTAAAACAAAAACCTCAGTCCATAGCCTCACTAGTTTGCCTAATTAAAGCCATTAAGTGGATTAAGAAGGTGGTCTAATTAGCAGAGATGATCTATACCAAAATGCTTTCCACATCAAGGGCTTAGAACAAATGTATGATCAGATATTTATTACAGGTCCAATAATATTTTTTTCCTATTTTGAGATACATTGTCCAGCTGTATAGTTGAAACTACAAGCATTTGGGGCTGGAAAGATAGATAGTTCAGTACAATAAGCACCTTCCTGGAGAGCGCAGGGTCCTGAGTTCAATCCCCAGTACTGCAAACAAACAAACATACCCTACATGCATTTAATCTAAAAGTGGATTTTGATGACATAATTTTTTTTTTATATTTTAGAGAAGGGTCTATGGGTGTTAAGGACTCACTACTAGATCAGACTCGTAATGATCTGTTTATAGCTTCTCAAGGGCTGGGATTACAGGCCTGTGCCACCACACCCAGTCTCAATTGCCATCTCAATGCATGCAGCGGTGGGGGGGGGGGCTGGCATGGCAGGCTCAGGGATGGAACCCCACCGTTCCCTGCACCTGCACCTGCACCTGCTTGCAGACGCTTTAATCTGCTGAGCTATTTTGCCAGCCCTTTTGATGATATAATTTAAAAGGTTTTAACACTGATTTATAAGCAACTCTAGTTCAAACTATATAATAATTTGTTACAGCAAGACCATTGCTATGTTTATTACTTGAGAAAGAAAAATAAAACATGATTACTCAGCCCTCAGGTGTGAAGATTTGTAGCTATGTAGTTCTTTGGAAGCATTACAGTCATAGAAATAGCAAAGTCAGTGGCTGTAGTGATACTACTTCATTTTTATACCAGTCCCATATATTGAATGTTATGACAGACTCAAGGCCATTTATATGTTTTCCAGTCCTTACCACCACACTTCTTCCTCTAAAACAAGTTGTTGAAGATTCCGCTAATGGAGAGTAATATCTCCATTTATCAAGATTACGATAGGCCTGCGATAGCAACACAAGGAATCCCAGGTCTTGCATTCCCGGGTGCCCATCAGTTGTCCCCCACAAATTCTGAAATGTGAAACACATGAAGGCACATATGCAGGCCACAGTTTGCTTAAGTAATAGTATTTCAATCCATGAAGCAACTTGGGTAACATTAGTGGGTACAGAGCCTCACTGGGGGTAGAAGCATGGCAGTCGCAGGACATATGCATCGGTTTCACACCAACCTTGCTTTCCCTACCTCTTTCCTGCCTTTTGCCCATCAATTCCTGGGTATAAACAATAGATTGGAACAATGGAACTTTGTAATGTGGGCGTGGGTGGGAGGAATACTGATTGGCATGACTCCTCATACTCAAGTAGAGACAGAAAACGACGTTATCTGAATAGTATGACCAAGGAGACACATAAGTGCTGCCACAATACAAGTGCTTTTAGAATAATAAGAAGACAAAAAGAATGAGGAGCCGAATAGGAGAGGGAGAGAAAGCATCATAATTTAAAACTGCATAGATCCTCACTATTGAGCTAAACAAGCATCTTCTGCAAACCCACTCTCAAAAGCCCTAATGCTTAAAAATATCAGCACCTGGATAGTCCTCGAAACATCCATAAGACTCAGTGATATTGTTCTCTGAGTTAATCCTGCTTCTCAGCAAGTACTAGACTGTTTGTCAGGAGAAAGAAATGCTAAGGGTAAGGAAATAGTTACGTGGACAAAGTGCTCACAAAGAGGTTTAAGAAAGAGTCTTTATCATTAGGAAGGTTGGAAGGCTGATGACAGCAAAAGCCAACAAATAAACTTGATTCTGGTCTAAAAGGGCCCAAGAGAGCTGTGTGGTAAAACCCAGGCACAGAAACAAAATATTCTGAATAAGCTCTTAACCCAGGGTAAAGTGGTGAGCTGCTTCCTGCGTAGACCCCCGTACTGATGGTCTCTGCCATCTACATCTGCTCCTGCCTAGCGGACTGAGTCTTCCACTGCTCAGCCCCAGTTCTAAGTGTTGAGTAAGTCCCGTCGTTTTGGCCGTCGGTGTGCAGAGGGATTCTGAACAGGCTGTAGTCTAGCTCAGGAGTTCCATGCTGGTATGTGTGTTGTGAATCACTTGCAAAAAAAACTAATCGCCACAGTTTTTACACACTTTCCTTCCCAAAGTTGGTTTTCACTATCAAGTCACTTTTGACCTGGAAAAACCAAAGGGTTATTTCCAGGGGACCAGTGTTCAAAAGGCCAAGAGAACAAGAGCACCCAATGGTCTCACCTCTCTCCCCTGTGGAAAACAAATTACGCTGCTTGTAACCTGGAGAAATAAAGTCTAACGTGAAGGGTTACTGGCAAGTAATTTTGAACTGAGGAGTAAGTGAAATAAAAAAGAAAGGAAGTCACACCAGGGAGATATATGCATGCCCATGTTTATAGTGGCATGGTCTGTAATAATAATCAAATCTTGGACACAACCCAAATGCTTATCAATTGGTTAATGGCTAAAGAATATGTGGGGGTATTTTTTATACAATGGAATATTGCTCTGACATAAAGAAGGATATGCTGGAGGCATTTCTAGGAAAATGGATGCACATGGAGACCATACTCCTAAGTGAGATAAATTGGACACACAAGTATAAATACTGCATTGTTTCTCTGGTGTGAGAAATTTAAAGTATAAATAAGGACTAAAATGTATAATAGATATTGTGAAATAGGAGGAAAATGTTCAAATGGGGAGAAGAACAAAAGCTTGGGGGTAGGGAAGAAAGAAAAAAATTTTAAAAATGAGAAAAGAAAATAATGGAAGCAAAACCTTCATAAATAAGGAGAGGGGGAGGGGCTGAAGGAAGGATAGGGGAATGGGGAAAAAATCAAGATATGTCAAGAATAGGTACAAATTCTCTGATGAATGTGATAATTATATATATATATATATATATATATACATATATATATATAATGTAGCAATATAATCTCATTAAAAAAGAAAAAGAAGAGAAAAAAACCTGAGTCTAGGCAGAGCAATGCCCACAGAGCTAACTTGAGAAGAGCCGAGTCCATAGGGCCAGTCACGATGGCAGCCTCTACCCAGATGGAGATGCTGGCAAGGGTTGTTCCTGAGTCCATCCCCACTGCTACTTGTACCACTGCCCTTCTTGACCTCCCTATTCTCACTTGTCCCCCTCTCCAAGTCTGTAACTAAAAGAAAGCAAACATATGTCTCTCTAGATCTAAGTTCCTCCACCACCAAACGAATGTGATAGACCAGACTGTCATCAGATAAGAGTTATCAGAGATAAAGAGCCCCAAGCTGAGCAATGGCTCCCCAAAGCCCCTGAACAAATAATAAATTGGGGAACAGCTTCTTTAGATGAATCAGGGAGGAGCTGGAAAAGGAACAGTTTTTGAGTCATTCCCTTAAAACAGACGGAGAAAATAAATAATACCACCTCTTTCCACCAATAACAAACCCATAAGTGCTCCCCACACCAGGCACTATGGCCCTCTTAGCTCTGCTTGTGTAATGAGAACACTGAGACCCCAGTTCTTAAGAGCCCAAATTGCATGTTCTTTCTATCTTACTTGTCTACTTCACTTTAAAAAAAAAAAAAAAAAGAAAGAAATAATTGAAAAATGCTTTCACATAAAATGTTTCGCAACAACTTTATACAATAATCTATTAGATGTGGAGGTAATATTAAGAATTAAAATAGATCCAAATTTCTTAAAGGGAAGGGAAAGAAAGGCTTGGGTTTTTTTCATGGTACTGTACAGAACTAGCAGGGGAGTTCTATTCTATGTAGTCATTAAACCTAACACAGTGACCAAGGAGGAGGCTTAGAGAGCAACCCAGTGTCTTGGAATTTAGTTCAGGAAGTGATAGAAACCACTTCCAGCCATACACATTAGATACATTATGTTCTATTCTTTTTCTTAACATTAAAGAGCATATAAAGATTGCACAAGTTTTCCAAAATTTCACACCAAGTAAGATAAACTGGGGGGTAGGGGTCCAGAATAGACCTTTTGGGGCTCACTGAGGCCAGAGTTAATAGTGTTTTGAATGCCATGCAAGGATAGCTACATGGGCCTGCCTGTCAAGCACAAAGTTCTAATTTGGATGCCTGGCACACAAAAGAAGAGAAAGAGAAAAGCAGAGAAATAGAGACAGAGACAAGGACAGACAGGGAGACAGAGACACAGACAGACAGACAGACAGACAGACAGACAGATGAGAAAGACAGAGAGAAGAATGACATGCAATACCTGGAGGCTTTTGAGAAACAAGTGACACAATCCAGTGTCCTTTGAGGAAGATAATTTATAGGAAACATGAAGAGTGAAGTGTAGAAAGAAGAAATGAAGACAATGCACCAAGATGTTTCTGAATCAAGTTCAACAAAGGCTTAACCAACAGCAGAAGGGATTAGACAAAGACAGATACTGTCCTGGGTAAAACCACACCCATCACTTTAGTATTTTCTTGAAATGTCCCAGTTTTGCTCTTCTTCTCCAGTCTGTCCTTCTCTGTCTCCTCCTCTGGTTCCTCCGCTGCTATACCACCTTTCAGGATTAAGAGAACACAAAGGTTCCATTCTGAATCCTCTTCTCTCCACTTTCTCCCCACATACATTGTCACTGAGAAGCCAGGTCCTAAGGCTGTGAGGAACCATCCCTTGCAAATTCTGATCTCTGTGCTTTTGATGAAAGAATTCAGTCAAGACACCAAGGCAGCAGGGCAAAAGTACAGGTAGAATCTATTGTAGACAGAGTTACATCAAGAGAAGCACAAACCTTGACACATCATGTCTATTAGTAGGAATCTGTCCTTTACCATATGTACTGGGGAGGGGAAACAATCATAGCTCCCACCAAAGAAACATCTGGTGATCTTACCACATTATATGTAAAAACAAAAGTCCAGCTTTGCCAATATGTAAGCTGGTAAGACCCAGGTTATGTCATTTGTTTTTACATGAAAAGAAACCCCACCCTGCAGGTAACAGATGGGAGCCTGAAAACTCATCTATTTCTTAATTGTTTTCTAGATTGTGGTACCTGGGGCTTAATCTTTTACCACCTGGATCCTTATGTATTGCTACCCTTAGCTTTAGCAATGCAAGCTGAAAGGCCAATATTTTTTGTCTGTGTTACAGATCTTTTACATAGATCAACTCATTTGATCTGGGAGAGCCAGGTTACATTATCTGATTGTAAGGTCAATGCTATGCCAGAAGGGCCTGCCTGGCAGTGAAATGCGTTCGTGGTCATTAGCAAACACCTAGGCCAGTTTCTTAAAGCCTGGCTCTCTGAACACTGCATCAGAATCTCTGGCATTATTTAAAAATTCAGATTCCCAGCCAGGGACAGCGGGTCATACTACCCCCAGCACTTTAAGAGATTGATACAGGACTGCAAATTCGAGCCCA
>PVJA010001181.1:59636-70140 GCA_004027025.1 Myocastor coypus
ATATATATATATATATATATATATATATATATAGCTAAGGATGCAGCTCAGCACAAAGACACTAAATTAAATCCCATAGTGTGTCAATAAATTAAATTAAAATAAAACCCGAAGCAATCTACAAGAAGGTGAGAAATCCATTGATAGATAGATAGAGAGAGAGAGAGAGAGAGAGAGATTCTTTTTTGAGGGGGCAGGCAGTGGTGTGGATAGAGCCTTCGAACTCTGCCACATCCCCAGCCTTCTCCTGCCTGCTTTGAGACAGGGTGTCTTTTGTTAAGGCCAAATTGTCCAGGTTGAACTCCAACTTGAAATATTCCTGCCTCAGCTTCCCACCGTTCTGGGTTTACAGGTGTGCATCACCGTGCTTGGGAGAAATCTCTACTTTTAAAAATAATCCTGCTGCAGTGTCTGTAGATACAGAAGCCTTTTATACAGACTAAGTGATGAGGATTCTCTCCTAGCCTAGGGCAAAGGCTCAACGTCACAGAAGGAGACCTGGACCGAATTAGGGGCGCTCAGCAGTGTTTCGCAAAACCTGGCCCGCCCCTTCCCTTCCGGCTTCACCCCAGTAGCTGGGCGGGGCTCCAGGACCCCGCCCCTAGACGCTAGGCGATTAGTGGGCGGGGCTCTCTTAAATCTAATTCCCTCATCCGCAGCGGTCCAGAGCCCCGCCCTTGTCCCGCAGACCAATCAGATGTCAGATTGCTGAAACGGACAGCCAATGCACAGCGCCGTCTTTGTGTATTCCCCGCAGTTTGAAACTGTCAGGTGGCTGCCAAGGTAGCAGCTGGGCTTGCTGTGGTCCCAGGGGCGACACTGCGTGCAGACGTGGGTGAGGAGCCTGGATTTGCAGAAGAGCCGAGACGGTGGGTGGCGGTGGCCGGCAACCCCGGCCGGAGAGGTGGACGCTGTTTAAAGCTCCAGAGCCCGACTCTCGGCCGTTTCAGGCCTGGGCGTCCGCCCAGGTGCGCAGGAGCCGGTTGTTGTGCGGGAGGACCCAGGCATCTCCTCTTCCCAGCACGGCGGGGTGCTGTCCCTGGAGATTCTGGGAGCTTAAAACATAGAAAAAGATAACATTTTAAAGAAAGATTTTGATTAAAATAGGGCTGGTAGGAAAGTGATCGAAAACTTCTACCTTTTTGCTTACGCAGAGCTGCCTTTTTCCTCTGCCTCTGGTCCCTGCTTGGGAAGGGGCCCCTCTCTGTCCTTGCATGCAGCGGGGACCGATGAAGGCATGAAGGTGGTCAGTCTGCTGTCAGTTTGCTTTAATTAATTTACTCTTCCTCTGTCTGTTAGAGGTTACATTTGAATTTCTGGACCTTTCCCTCTAAACCCGGTAGTTTCCAAGACATTTCTGGCACGGAACAAACACTCAAAACTTTATCTTGTAGTTTCTGATACTGTAAGTAAGAGAATAGTGAAAGTGTAATGGAATTGTACTTCTCTACCTCCCATTGCGGCAAACTTCATTATCCTGTTTTGTTTCTGAATCTAGGAAGTGTAGGGGGAAAATGCTGCTTTCACATTGTCATACTTTGTACACATAAGCAAGGGTACATGGCAGATAAAGTATTTTTCTGAAAATGCGATCAGTGTTTTTGTGTGTAGTATCCATATTTAAGAAAAAAATGTTGAGGTCTGACCATATTTACCAGTTGACTTGTTTTAAATAGCCAGCATCACTCCAGGCCTATTACCTACAAGATCTGCAAACAAATCCAAAAGAAGCTGTGAGGGAAAATACAAATGGACCAAGTGACTACAGTGGTAAATCTGAAGTCAGGGAAGCACCGTTCCTTGTTGTAGATATGTGCTTATTTTATGGTACCTAGTTGGCTTAACTAAAATTTACTTTTAGTTTACTCTTTTGTACAGAATATACTGCATAAAATTCACATTTCCTTTCAGCAGTCCAGCTGCAGCCTGTCTCTCCATTGTGATATACATTTTTCCTGAATCTGCCCTTTCTACTGCAATTCCTTTATCTTTTATTTTTCAGCCCAGTGTAATTAAGACATTTTCCAATTTCCACCACAGTTGTTCAAGCAGATGTTGTAGTAACCTCCTGATTGCTCTAACTTCAGGGCACTCTTGGTCCATCTTTGGTATGTGACTAATTGCTTGCTGCCCAAAATCTTTGTGATGTTACTGTTCCGACGCTGGCTTTTCTTTGCTTGCTTCTCTGCTAGTATCTCTTTTTCTTTGTTAATGGTTATGGCTTTAACTCTGTCCTCACTTCACTATTGGGGTCTTGATCCCCTCTGAATATATACTTGAAACGAAAAATCTTTCTAAAACAATATATTTATGCTAAAAATATTGTGTACAGTTTGAATGTGTGGTCCTTGGGGTGAGAACTCTTTGCATACTCCTTTTTTTAGGAATTTTAGGACATAGTCTACTACAGGGTCTCACTATGTAGATCATACTCATAGTGATTCTCTTATCATCAGCCTCCCAAGTGCTGGTATTACAGGAGTGGGTCCTCACACCCAGTCTCAGTTGCCCAAGCAGCATGGCCTGGTGGGTGGGGCCAGCATGGCACTCCAGAATCAAACCCCAGCCGCTGCGTTCAGCCCTCACAGACACTTTAATCTGCTGAGCTTTCTGGCCGGCCCTTGCAAACTCCTTTCAAATCCCTCCCTGTTTTCTATCAGATCCAATTATGCTAATGATTACTGAAACATCGTCTCCATCCTATTTCATACAGGTTCCTATATGGCCTAACACTAGGAACATTGTTCACATTATAGCCATGGTGAATGTCCATCTTTGGAGTTCTGCACTGCATAGGTGGTGTGGCACATTCTGATTCCAATGCATTGATCCAGGACTCCCTTAGATCCCTAAATATGCATGTACCCATGCTCCTTGGAAATGGCATAGCAGTTGCATGAGAATATACTGTAAATCATTTTCAGATTACTTATAATACCCAATACAATGTAAATGTTTGGTAAATAATGATTATACTGTACGGTTTGGGGAATAATACAAGAAAAAAAAAAGACTACATGTTCATTATGGCTGCAATTTTTAAGAAATATTTTGGATCACAGTTCAGTATATGGATGTGGAACTCACAGACATGGAGCACTGACTGTGCACCATCCCACAGCTTTATGCCAGTGCCTAGAACATCCTCACAGCTAGTGCATCCAATGTGGAGTTCCCTGTCCCTCTTCTGAATCTAAATCTTCTCTTCCTACAGTCCTTGTCCCGGTGAGTGCTGTTATCATCTGTCTAGACACCTAAGCCAGAAGTTGGAAGTCATCAGTTCTTCCCTTTCCCTCCATAACCAGTTAATGATCGTGATCTCTCATTTCCTTCACCATACTGTGACTCTCATAGTCACATTATTGCTGGAGAGCACATGAACCTCTTTACTGCACTCACCTCCTCATTGGTCTTTCTTTGCAGTATCCCAGTCGGTGTTAGACATGCCAAGATCATCTTTCTAAAACAAAACAACTGTTGTCAGTCCTGTTATCACTTATTTAAAACATTTTAATAACTTTTGTAGACTGAAGACCTAGCTTTTTAATTGACAAGTCATGATCTGACTGCTTTGTATTTCATTTCATCCTGGCCACCTAAGTCTCACTTTTCACCCTTTACTTTAGCCTCATCAACCTGCATGCTCTCCTGAGAGCTGCTGTGCTGCTCTACTATCTACAGCATTCTTTTTATTTTCATGCCATGTCTCATGAGCATGAATCCTGCTCATCTCATACTTCTCAATACTTGGGCTATCTTCTGTATAAAAGTTCTCTGGCTTCTTCTCACATACACAATCCTTTCCTATGAACAGTGGCTGCTCCTGCCTCCCTACTTTGTACCTCTGCTACTTTAGGGCCTAAGAGATTTCCAGTCTATCAGTTATTCGTATGATAATATACTCAGACTGTGAAGCCTTGAAGCAGACACATTTTCACCAATGTCTAAACCTTTAATTGGTGGTCAGATAGTTTGAATAATCATTGTCCTGTGTAGTAGTATTCTTTGGAGGAGTAATTAGGACTTTGAGTAATTTTTTTCTGTATGTTTTTGAATCTTTTCTTCTGCATGAACTTGATTTTCTTAAAATAATATTCCCCAAAGGTTGTTTCCCAAGAAGGGAATTTGCAGAAATTGTTCATGCTCATTGGTCCCTTGTCTCTTGGGAAAGTGCAGAGTACACAGCTTGTCACACACTGCTCAGAACTGTGATCACAGCCTGTTCTTCAGCGGGCCCTAGTGCAGTGCTTTCTTTGGCCTTTTATGTATTTGGCTGAACTCCTGACTACATTATAAGCACACTGATGTTAGAAGTATTTCATATTGCCCAGTGTTTTTTGTCTATAAATACTAAGTATATTGAATTAATGGTTTTGTTTATTTTTTTAATTAATGGTTTTAACATATAACTAAGTTTGCTACTTTTTGTTTTTTTTTTTTTTTTAAGCTGGCTCAGCCTGCCCTGGGGGCAGGGCTGGTGCAGCATGTGGTGCCAGGGATAGAACCGCGGTCCCTGCAGCCACCTGAGCTTTCCTAAGCAGGCACTTTAGACCACTAAGCCATCCTACCGGCCCCTGATAATATATTTTAAAGCATTTTATTTTAGTTAAAGTGCAAAGAGAAAAAACTAAAATTGGTGTCTTCTATTTTGTAGTATTTGTGCAGAATGGCATCAAATGAAGATAAATACTCACTTCCAGTTGTACAGAATAACTCTGATCAAGCCAGTTCTGTCTCCACAGATCTTCAGGTAGGAAAATGTGTCTAAATTTAATTTTCATTAAATTATCATAAGCAAGTGATAATTTGTGAGAAAACCTGGATCATATGTTCTGTTCATTCCACTTATAGTGAGCTCTTGGGCCAGGTATGTAGTTCAGCAGCACAGTTCCTGTTTGGCAAGTACAAGGCCCTGAGATAAATTCCTGGTATAAAAACTAAATAAATAAAATATAGATACTTTATAATGGAGCCTTTTGCTATACAATAATATCAAACTTTGGGAATTACTTTATAAATTTTGGGAGTTACTTTACATTGTTTCAAAAAATAGTCATGAATTCATTACTTTTCCAAGGACTTCAACTAATAATAGAGGAAAAGCTAAAAATTCAAGAAACAATTTTTCTGAAATTTTCTCATTTAACTCCCTTTTATGAATGCTGCTTTCCTCTATAATGCAAATTGATGCAATATCAAACAAACCATCTAATGTTCTAGAGCCCAAGACTCCCTTATGTTCTATTGGAGGTTCTAGTCCCCATCGCCACAACATTCAACACAATCAGTTGCCCAGTTACCTGGACATTGGCAGATGAATTGGATAAATTAACTATAGAAGGTGTGCTATTTGCATGAAGTATTTTTAATATCTTTCATTTCTAAATGTTTCGTCATCAAAAGTATAGATTCAGATTCAGATAGAGACATCAAATGAGAGAATACTGACATGGCATAGTTTAAGTTTTACAGTTATTGCCGCTTAAAAGGGAAAACTTAAGAGGGAAAAGCTGGACATGGTGCTCATATGTAAGTACACTGCTATTGATACTATAATATATAAGCTTCAAGAAAGTATTTTATGAAACAAATGAGTTCTTGTCATTGAAATTATAGACTTAAAAAATTGGGAAGAGCCAGCCAGGTGTGGTGGCCATGTGTATAATCCTGACACTCGGGGGAGGCATAGGCAGGAGAGTCACCAATGTAAGGGGTTTGGGGCACAGATAAGAGACAGAAGAACAAAGAAGCCTTTATTGCTCCCTTGCTCAGTGTGGGTGGACTGCTTAAAGATAGCAAGAAGTCCTCAGACCTGAAGCAAAGGGAGCTAGGGCTTTTAAGGGCTGAATGACATCTCAGGGAGGTGATTGGGGGTACTGAGGCAGGGTGTCAGGAGCTGACTGGGGAGTACTAGTTTGCATAAAAGAAGAGGAAGTTCTTACTTGGAGGAAGGCAAGGTTCTCCTTCAGAGCAGGGAAGTAGGCAGTGGACTATTCTTTGTGGGCCACTGCCACAGTGGGCAGATTTTTTGTATGAGCAGAAAACCCATCAGCCAGAAGTTCAAGGCCATTCTGGGCTACAGAACAAAACTGTCTAAAAATAAATAAAATTTGGAAAGAGTTTTAAAACTCTGAACATTAGGGCCAGCCATATACCTCAGCAGATTAAAGCACCTGCTTTGACAAAGCGCAGGGGCCAGGGGTTTGATCCCAGCCTGTGGTGCCAGCCCTGCCCCCAGGACATGCTGGGACAGGGAATGAGACTGAGTATGGTGGTGAGTGCTGTAATCCCAGCTTGGGAGGCTGAGAAAAAGAGGAGCACTGTAAGTCCGATCTGCAGAATGAGACCTTACATGCCCTGTACTAAATACATGTATAAAAATCTGGACATTTACTGTTGCAAATTAGCCTGGAATTACAGCATAGACATGTCACCCAGACCTTCCCTCTTGGTGCAGCCTCTCTCACGTAGTGCTGTCTTTCAAAGTGACAGTGTTTTCCTAGTGTCTTGCTCTCTGCCTTATCCAGACTTCTTCAAGAAAAACCTAGTGAACTCATTCATACCAAAATATAAATGCCCTGTAAAGTCTCATAAGTCATTTATTGAGAAATGAAAGTTTAAAACAAAAGAATCTATCTTGGAGCTGGGGCATAGCTCAGCATGTACAAGGACCTGGGTTTGATCCCTGGCCCAAAGGGAAAAAAAAAGAGAATAAATCTCTGCAGTGAATGCAAAAGCAGTAAGAAGAATGCAGCTCTGAAATGTCAGCAGGGTGCCTTGGCTGTCGTGGCTGAGGCGTGGGTTGAGCAGCCTTGCAGGGTCCTGGCAGCACACCTGCTGGGAGTGCAGAAGCCAGCCACAACTGCAAGTAGGGTTGTTGTTCTAGGACTCATTTACTGAAGACAGGTTCTCTTGATAACCAAGAAAGACAATATTATTTATATGGATCCTTGACTTTCAAAATCCACTGTAACCACAGACACCAAACGAAAATAGTCATTTAAACAGGTGATTTTTAAGATCATTAAGTTGAAATACGTGTGGTCATCAGGTAGTAATAATAGATACCTATTTCTTAAGTCGTAATTGTTGGTGCAAATTTTGAAATATATATGTGGATGCTCTTTGTTTCAGTTTTCTGAAAACTGAAGGAAGGTCGGATTGAGAAAGCTATGAATTCAAACCACTAACTTCTACTTCCCACGGGTCACTCAGAGTAATAAACTAACTCTCGGGGGAGCTGCCTGGACTAAATCTAGTTGTGGTCACTGGGGGAGGCCACGGGGGAGGACATAGCCAACGTGGTACCCTGCTTGGACTGCCTAGCAACATGCCATAGATCCGGGGGCTTAAACAGCAGAAACTGACTTCATCCCCATGCCAGAGACTAGAAGCCGAGCTCTGGGTCCAGCAGGATGTATTTCTGACCAGGGCTCTCCTGCTGGCTTGCCGACAGCTGCTTTCCTGCTGTCTGCCTATCACCTTTCTCTGAGCAGCACAACAGCCAACTCGGGTTTTTCTCTGAAGGACACGATCCTATCAGACCAGATAACAGCCTCTGTTCTTATTTAACCTTAGTTACTTCTGTAGGGTCTCCATCACAGATACAGCCATACTTTTTTATATTCTCTGCCAAAATGAAAAATTTACCTGAGCTGTTGGAGGAGTATTATTTGGGCTTCTTTGACAGAAACTGAGAAAGAATAATGTGTCTTCAGGTGTGATTCTCCCTCCTATAAAGGTTGAGCTGCTGCGTGGTCCTACGAGCCACTCTGGAGGTCCTGTCTCTCCGCTGTTGCTCGGCTTTGCCCTGGGAATTGAGGTCTGCACCTGCAGTCATAGCCACCATTTTCATTCCACTCTCACAGACAGGGCTCTGCCCACCTACCCGCATGGGAGGCTGGGAAATGTGGCTGAGGGGCCATTTTCTCTAAAGTAAACCCAGAATCCTTATTAACTTAGAAAAAAAATGGAGATAACATAGATGTTCTCAGACAATTGGTAGTCTCTGCCATAGGAAGTTAAACACTTGAATGAAATTTTTGAATTTTCTTGGTTTATCAGGGCTAACACACATTCTGGTTTATAGGAACCAGGTTTCTTTTCTTTTTTTTTTGGAACCAGGTTTCAATACCTTGTGGATAGCCAAGATTTATCAAACTACTTATTTTATCTGTTTATTGTATTTTAGGGCAGGGTCTACAGGGTGTTCAGGGTCCCACTACTAGATCAGACTCATAGTGATCTGCCTGTTTACAGCCTCCCAAGGGCTGAGATTACAGGCCTATGCCCTCATACCCAGTCTCAGTTACCATCTCAGTGTAACCTGGGGGTGGGGCTGACATGGCAGGCCTTGGTTCCTTTAAAGGGAACTCTTTGCTATCATGCTGTGTCCATCCATCCCACTTATTCTCTGACCATAAATACAGTGGGCTTATGTATCGGATTTTTGTAAGAACGAAGGAAGGAAAGAAAGAAAGCCTGCCTCAAACTCAAAAAAAAAAAAAAAAAAAAAAAAAAAAAAAAAAAAAAAAAAAAAAAAAAAAAAAAAAAAAAAAAAAAAAAAAAAAAAAAAAAAAAAAAAAAAAAAAAAAAAAAAAAAAAAAAAAAAATATATATATATATATATATATATATATATATATATGTATATATGTATATATGTATATATATATTAAGGACACTTAAATCTGTTTCAACCATTATAGTTGCTTTTGTGAGCATAAAAATTAAAACATAAAAATTAAATTACAATCTAAATTATTTTCCCTATGGCGCACACCTGTAATCCCAGCACTCGGGAGGCTGAGGCAGGAGGATCAATGCAAGTTCGAAACCAGCCTGGGCTACAAAAGTGAGCTCAAGGCCAGCCTGAACTGCATAGCAAGACCCTGTCTCAAAAAGACAAAAAAATAAAATAAAATAAAATAATAAATTATTTTCCCTATTTAATTAATGGCCTTCTGACTTAGTGATGATCATAATGTAAAATATAGGCTTTCATCTTTTAGTAGAAAATGTCAGTTGAAAATTCAGAAAGGGTCTGACGAGATAATCTAAAGTGCCTGCTTAGGCAAGCTTAGACAGGTACAGGGGACCGTGGTTCAATCCGCAGCACCACATGGCATGCCAGCCCTGCCCTCAGGATGGGCCAAGCTGGACAAAAATAAATAAGTAAACAAATAATTTTTTTTTTAAAACCTCAGATTTTCATGAAAGAGACATCGTTAGCAAAAGGTGTCAGTTATAACAATATGCAGAGGAGTCTGTTGATTGAATTTTGACAAGATCTTCTTTGGAATATGTTTATCTTTCATTAGCCATACCATATATAGTATAAAAATGTATATTTGTGATATCTAATATTTTTTGCATGTATCTGTTAAATATATAAACTGAGATTGAAGCTCAAACAAGTCACTTTTATATGTTTTTCTTTTATATTTAATTGTCCTTAAGACTAGCAGTTTTCAGGGCCCTGCGGGATGGCTCAGTGGTCTAAAGCACCTGCTTGGGAAAGCTTGGGCAGCTTCAGGGACCGTGGTTCAATCCCCAGCACCACATGCTGTGCCAGCCCTGCCCTCAGGGTGGGCTGAGCCAGCCATAAAAAATGAGTGAATAAACAAACAAAGGTTCTGAAACAAGAAAAAAATAATAAAATTAAAGAAAAATTTAAAAAATTTTAAAAAGACTTGCAGTTTTCAGAGAATAATCCCTTGTTTTAAACAATTTAACTTGAAATTCCAATATTAAAAAAGCAGAATTACAATTATGTAATTTATTTTATATCCTCATTTGTGACCCTTCTGAGACTCGCTGTCAGTGCCAGTTAAGCTGCCTTGATATATCAACATTTGAAATTACAGTGTGGTAGCAGACCAGTGTGTTTTTTTTTATAAGCGTTAAGTATCCTTTGGGTGTTCAAGTTACATAACATCAAGAAAATTCTAGGCTGGCCAGATCCCTCATGGACCTGCTTAGGTGGAAGGCGGAGGCTGGGTTCAATCCCCTGCTTGCCATGCCTGCTCCGCCCTCGTGGGAGCAGAGACTATGTTTGAGACTGGGTGTGGTGGCACGCACCTGTTGTCCCAGCACTTGGGAGGCTGAAAACAGCAGGATCACTGTGAGTCCGATCTGTGTAGTAAGACCCGTAGACCCTCTATTGAATACAAAAAGAAAAGAAAAAAAAAAAAAAAAGGAAGAAAGTTCTGAATCTCAGAATCAGTGGTTGAAAATGCTAATTTTTTGAAATAAATCAGGCCCACATGTGTAAACAGCATATAGTTGCCAAGTACAAGAAGCTGAACAAGTAAATACGACCCCAAATGGACCATAGACATTGTGAACTGGAAGAAACTATTTAAAAGAAAAAAGCTGTGATGGGGGAAAAGGGAAAAAATTATAGATAATTAAACAAATAGACAGATTGGTGGAATGCTGGTTTCTTTCAATTCATTGAAAAGAAGGGCCTGTGTTAATACTGTTTATACAGTATCTCATGCTT
>PVJA010001181.1:70240-134659 GCA_004027025.1 Myocastor coypus
TTTTTTTTTTTTTTTTTTTTTTTTTTTTTTTTTTTTTTTTTTTTTTTTTTTTTTTTTTTTTTTTTTTTTTTTTTGTCTTTTTGAGACAGGGTCTTGCTATGCAGTTCAGGCTGGCCTTGAGCTCACTTTTGTAGCCCAGGCTGGTCTCGAACTCGCACCAATCCTCCTGCCTCAGCCTCCCGAGTGCTGGGATTACAGGTGTGCACCACCACGCCCGGCTCCCAATTTTTCTCATTTTTATAATAAAAAGAAAATGGTAACTTTTATCTGAAGCATAAGAAAAATTTTGTTGTGTTAAATCATCAACAGAATCTATCACCTTTTCAAACTTAAACATAAAGGTACTAATTACACAAAAAGCATTCAAAGGACTCAAGCTTGGAATAAGTATTCAAACTTTTTATACTATGATAATCATGTTACTCTATCATGGTGATTAATTGCATCACATAAAAACAATTGAGTATATGTAACACTAATTACTATAATACCTTCTTGATTATTGGGTTTCTCTAGGAAGAGTATGAAGAACTTCTTCGTTACAGTATAGTGACTCCAAATATTGAATCCAGAGTTTCACAGCCATCTCATCCTAAAGAAGAAGCCCCAGATGCTAGGATTCCTACTACCACTGATCATATTCTTCACAATCAAGGTTATACCTATTTTTCAATATTTTTATTTAAGGTATTATTTTGGGCTTATCAGTGGTACAAACTTACAAATCTGAAAATGCCTCTCAGGTTCTTGGTTATTGGTGTGAATCTGTGTCATGGGAGTCATCATCTAACATTTTGGTCATTCCTGGCTTTTATATGGAGCTGGATTTTTAATTTCATTTAATTCTTTTTGAAGAATAATAAAATTTTTAAAAACTTATAGCAGAATTTGTTGCATCTTGATTCTGTTCTAACAGTTTTATGCCAAGTGTATCCTGAAAACTAGATTGCCAATCCCAACGTTAAAGGTGATCCATAGGTAATCTCCTCAGTACCTTTACGAACCACCTAGTTCTAATACTTTGTCAGCAGTGTTTACCTAGACATGAAAACCTATTTGAGGTTTTCAGCCCAGAAGTGGACCTTTTCGTTGAGTATGTTGCTAACAGAACTGAGAGGTTATACAAACCAGGCTGTCCGTTGTTAGATGATAGAAAGGTAAAAGCTCCTTGACCTCTACACTTCCCACTGTGTGCAAGATTCCAAGCAACAAACTGCCTATAACAGTTCTTTCAGAAGGCATCTAGAACCTTCCTTAGACAGCCCTGATGTTGGAGTTAGCACATGGCAGTCCTACCAACCAGGACTTCTGTTCTTGAAGGCTCAGAGTCAGAGCGCCCCTGGGTTTCCAGCCAGTCACTGCACTAGTTCTTGTTCCTTACCTCTAGGGAGGGATTTCTTTGTCCTTCAGTTTTCAGCCTACTGCACTGGAACAAGTAGGAGAACCAAAGGACCAGAACCCTGAAACGCTTCTATCCTGACAAGATGTTCTACCCAAATTTTATTGTCTTCAAGAAATATTAACTTTGCATTTGTTCATAAATTCTGCGTCCATGATCTCGAGCATATTTTGACTACACTGAGTACCTCAACATGCAGTTGCTACTAAACAAACTCATAGTGCTACATTCTCTCTCTACATAAATAGGCAAAACCACATTTTATATATCCTGTACCCTGGCAGGGATCACCAAAAGCTTATATCTCCAGTACTGTTGCTACTAAGACATAACTCACATCTCCTTGCCTTGCCTGGCCCCCCAGGATTCCAGGGAATCATCTGGGACTTAAGTGCATTGCTCTGCTTTCCATGTAAGAGCATTTCTTTGTTGATGTTCTGCCTGTGTTCTGATTAAAACATGTAAGGTATGAGTGTAATATCTGAGCCACAAGTAGACTTTGTTAGAATGGGCTATGGAAACTCACCCACTATCACACATTGTCTTTATTCTTGGTAATATGATCTGCTGGTATAAGGAGGGTACATTTTGAAATCAGCCCACAGTATACATGAGCCTCTAACACAACCACTCTTGTGAGCTTTTCCTCAGTTTTCTTTTTGCCCTCATATAATTGACTAGAGCTTCTTAAATGGCAGCAGGGAGGTCCTGATATGGTGGAACCTTGTGTTTTAGTTTGATGGCAGCTAGTGAAAAGCAAGAAGCCCCTAGAAAATACCCAGTGTCACAAGATGTCTTAGTTACTTTTTACTCATTGCTGGGACAAATACCCGACACTCAAAATGAAGGAAGGAAAGGTTTATTTAGCTAACAGTTTATGGAGGTTTGAGCTCCTGCAAAGATCAAGCTCCTCCAAAAACTAGGATTTCTCCAAGGAAGTGGGGCCAGGCTGGGCCAGGCAGGAAGCAGCCAGGGCAAGACTGGGCTGGGCTGCTGTGCTCAAAGTCTTCTTCAACTCTTTTTATACACTTTTTGTGCTGAGTTACTCTGGGGTGGCCCATCAGGCCCTAGAGTGGAACCAATCACATCCCAGGGTAGGCTATCGCATCCTGCAGGATGGGGCCCCCACAGCCAGAGCCAGCGGAGCCCATCCAGCCAGGCTTCCTCAAGTTAACACAATGTCAACTACCACACAGGACAACAGGTTCTTTTCTAAGTTTTACTGTTTCACCCACTTACTCTCTTAATGTGAACTGAATGCTATAGTAGACCGTTATTGGTGTGTGAAATTGAGCTTAGCAATGATATGTCTTTTCTAGTTTTAGATTTCTTTGTTGTCTTTTGTCCTAGTGTTATTTCCTCAAGGATGCTATATTTTCTTCTAAAACTTATATAGCCTTACCCTGTTAAATTAGGCATTTAAGAGTGGTTTAAATTTTAAAATCCTTTCTTTTCAGCAGGAAATACCTCTGTACTAAGAGAAACTGCAATGGAAGGTGGAAAAGCATGTGACATAAATATTTCAAGTCACCCAAAGGCAGATGGTATGACTTTTCCTTGTTTTTATTAATATATACTTATGATTTGATTAATATCAATATAATAAGAGGCATGATTTCAACATATCACTTACTGATAGAATTTTTAAAGGTTGCTACTTTGAAGGTAATATTCAAAATATTTTATAAGTTTCCAAAAGTGTGCAGTTAAAACAAGTTAAGCCAGGTGTGGTGCCAGATCCTTGAAATCCCAGAACTCAGGGAGGCTGAGACAGTTGGACCAAAAGTTCAGGTCCAACCTGGACAACATAATGACTCTTGCAGCAATTAAAAATGTCAGGGATATAGCACAGTGTGAAGGCCCCAGGCTCAGTCTTGAGTACCGAAAAAATGAGAATTTTAAATCAATATTCACTTACTTTCAATCATATGTTCTATTGTAGGATTTTTGTTATCTTTATACCATCTATTCTGTCCTTTGGTTTTCTTTAAATAATGATTAGTTTTAAGCTAGATGTGATAGCACACACCCATAATCCCAGGCTGAGGAGGCTGAGGCAGGAGGGTCACCAAGCATACAAGGCCAGCCTGGGCTACACATTGAGTTCAAGGCCAGCTTGAACTACATAGTGAGACCCTATTGCCAAAAAGAAAGAAAGGAAAGTTCAGTTTTTAGTTCAAATTCATTTAAAAGGAAACCTCATATCAGTTGTTACTGAATGTAACATAAAACTAATATATGCTTATTACAGTAAGAAAGTAATGGTACAAATAAATACAATAAAAACCCAATTATTAAAGATTACCTAAATAGCATTGATGTATTGAATCCGTTCTGTCTTTATTGAAAGGACAAATTAACAGATGTTAAAGACATTTTAAAGTCATACTACAGCTGGATTGAAACTTCTGCTTGACTTAGAATAATTTAAAAACTAGAAATGGAACACAGTCTCTACCATGTGATTCAGTGTCATTTAATGTGGAACCTTTTAAGCTACCACGTAGGAAATACTTCTGCCTTTAGTTTCCTCACATGGAAATTTCCTTCCAAGTTTTAAGTTATATGACTGTTTTTTGCAAGTTAAATGTGTTTTTCCCCAGCCATTAAAAATCAGTGTCTAGCTCAGCAGACGAGGTTCCAGCTTAGGCAAGCACGGGGACCAGGGTTCAATCCCCAACACCACATGCCGCCCTGACCCTGCCTCCAGGTATACTGAGCTGGCCACCGAGTCCAGGCATGATGGCACATGCCTATAATCCCAGTGCTGGGAAGGCTGCAAACAGGAGAATCACTATGAGTCTGATCTGCACAATGAGATCCTGTACAAGAATAGATAGATAGATAGATAGATAGATAGATAGATAGATAGATAGACAGACAGACAGACAGACAGACAGACAGACAGACAGACAGATAGATAGATAACAGCAGTGTATGTTGCTTTCCTTGTGAGTGCAGACCTGCTGGCAAAATCTACTGAAAGAATGTGTGTATCATTCCTCATTCTGACTTACTTTGTGGGTCTTTAACCATACTCAGAACACATATGAAGTTTGGCTTCATAAGCTAAACTTGGTTTTACAGTATAATCGTAAGCCAACATGCATATTTTAGGACGAGATCCCCATCTACAAAGAATTCTTAGGAAGTTCACTTTTAAGTAACAAGTTCTATAATAGATTTGGGTTTGATCCATTTAGTAAGGAAGAGAGCAAAACCCTTCAGTCTTGAGTATTAGTACCCTGTAACAGATTGAGATATATGAGAGATGACGGTCGATAGTGTTGAAGCCCAGCACAGAAGTGGGATAAAGCACTGACTTCTGTTTTATGCTGCTTGGAGATAGACACCAGTCCCCTTCCTGGCTCTGGCTCATCCCTGCCTTTCTACCAAAGTGCATGCAGTGACTTAGGTGTGTAAGTGCATGAATAGAGAGAGGCGTGCCCTTCTCACCTGCATGGTGAAGGCTAGGAGGACGCCTGGCAACAGTATCTGCTAAACTAAACTACTAGTTACTTCCTACATATATTGTTGACTCTTAGCAGTGTTAAAACGATCCCAGTTTTCAGGGTAAAGTAATCCCAACGTGTGGACCACCACTCTGACTTGGGTTAGTTATGCCTCTCTGAGCTTCTTCAGTATTGGCATCATTGAAGCACAGATGATGATACCTGCTTCTTAGGGTAGTGTGTGCAATGGGAAGTAGCCCTTTAGCATTTTTCACCACAGGCACATATGAAGCACATGGCCAGTGCTAATGTGATGATGTGGTGGTAACCATCTCACCTCAGGTTGGACCTGGGTCTGTAAGCACCTGTTTGAGATAGGGTTATCTGTCCATGTGTGGTGGGGAGTATAGCAGACATTTCATCCTAGCGAGTACTAAATCTGTGACAATACTCAGATATAAAACAGCCCATTAAAAGTACAGCTAAGACCTGAAGACCAGCAGTCTAAGCACGTGGCTGGCAAGCACAAGGACCCAGGTTCAATCCCCAGTACCACATGCCATGCCAGCCCCTCCCGAGGCCCACCAAGCCAGCCACAACTGGGTGTGGTGGTACTAGGGAGGCTGAAACAGGAGGATTGCTACAAGTCCAAGCTGTGTAGCAAGACCTTGTACCAAATAAATAAATTAATATATATCTGAAACGTCACTTCTGTATTTTTCCCAACCTCTACAGTTAGCAGACATCTTGTATCTTTTCAGTGCAACTCCTCCTCACCTCATATCTGGGGGATCTGCAGTTTGACTTGGCTGCCTCAAGTTTTCTTTTATCCTAGGGTCATCGCCAGTGCTGTCACCAAGGAAGGCTTCTCACCCAGTCATGGATTTTTTCAGTTCACATCTTTTAGGTGACTCTTCCTCACCAGCAACTAATTCTACCCCTGCAGACGCCCATGAGATAATTGTAGGTGATTGTTTTGTGTCTGATGAAAACCTTCAGAGGATGGAAAATGTCCTTGACCTCTGGAGTTCCAGTCTTAAGGTACTGCAGCTATTCAGTTACAGTTGTTTAATTTAATATGAAGTGTAGAAGCTTTACTCAAGTGTACTGTTCGTTCTTCTTTTTCAAAGTTTCACTTAGAAAACATCTTTAGCAAGGTTGGGGACATAGCTCCGTGCACACAGCATGCACTAGGCTCTGTTTTCAAATTCCAGCACCACAGAAACAAAACAATGAACAAAAATGTTTAGCTTCCCGAGATGAGCCCCAAGCACCAGGTTTTTGTTGTGGTGTGCATTGCAGCCAGCTGAAGATATGGTTAATGTGCAGCGTGCTGCTTGGTAGGTTTTGGGCAAGACCCAAAAGAGCTGTTCCCTTTGGAACAGGCTTCACGCTTCCAGTAACGCTGTCAGTAATGTTTCCAGTAATGAATGCAGTCAACCTCACCATGCACATTGGTTGAGCTCAGTCACTTGTCTCATGAGAAGTGATTAGTTGGTCTTTTTGCCTATGCCAGTGAGAAGCATTAAGACTCAGCCATTTGATGGAAGTTGCCCAGTATGATAATTGATTTGGGGAAGAAAGTTTCAAGTCCTACAGTTTCTGCTACCACCTCTGTGTAAATAATGGCCCAGTCTGGCTCAACTGAGCCTGCCGTTCTGAATTCTTTTTTTTTTTTTTTTTTTTTTTATACCAAGGATTCAACTCAGGACCTTGCACTTGCCAGGCAGGTGCTAAAGCCGTTGAGCTATCTCCCCAGCCCTTGAATTCTTTTTTACCTGAACCATTTTAATGTGAACATTTAAGTCCTTGAATAGGCAAAGGGATTTAATGAAGCCTGAACTGTTTCTTTTTTTTAAGGCAAGACTTTATACAAAGTAACTTAAAATGGAAAAAGGTAAGTTCTGTGGTATAGTAAATATGAACTACAAAGAGGCATGACTGTTGAGTTCGCATATGCCATCATCTGTTTGACTTTTTAGAATGTTTGTTGAGACTGGGTGTGGTGGCACATGCCTGTAATCCCAGTTCTTGGGAGACTATAAACAGGCAAATCGCTACCAATCCGATCAAGTAGTAAGGACCTCAACACCCTGTAGACCCTTCCCCCTCCCCAAAAAAGAAGACAAAGGTAATATTTTTTTAAAAATCTACAATGAATAGGATGTTTTGTTAACTGCTTGCTGTGATTTTCAAAATTTTTTTTTTTTTTTTTTAGTTTCCATTTAAGGAAGCATTAAGGAAAAACTAATTATTGTGTATTTATTTTTCAGACAAACATTATATCTGAACTAAGCAAATGGAGACTTAATTTTATTGACTGGCACAGAATGCAAATGAAAAAGGAGAAAGAAAAACATGCAGCACACATAAATCAACTGTGCAGCCAGATCAGTGACCTGAAGGAGCTGCAGAAAGCCTTTGAAATTTCCATTGGGAGAAAAGATGAGGTCTTTTTATGTCTTCTTTTTTTGAGATAGGGTCTTGCTATGTATTCCAGGCTGGCCTAGAACTCACGATATAGCCCAGGCTGGCTTCAAACTCACAGTAATACTCCTGCCTCCATTTCTCAAGTGCTGGGATTACAGGCGTGTCCCCCCATGGCTGGCTTTGTATCTCTTTTTGACTGAGATTTAGTGAATGCTTTACTAAGTAATGAGTTCTAAGAACTTATGATTATTTAGCTCCTACGAGCTACAAATAGGAAATCGCTTCAGAAATTGATGGCAAAATGAGTGCCTGGGCATAAGTATATTCTCCCGGAAACTCTCCAGTGTGGTGCCATTTTATCGTTGCTTAAGAGTGTTTGCTAAAATGAAATGTAAGTGAACTGATCTGTATCTTTCTAATGCTCTCCACCCGCTCTTTCAAGAATATCATGGAATAAATACTACCTACTTTTTTTTTAATTTTATGTATTTAGTACAGAGAGTCTCACTGTTCAGCTCAGACTCATAGTGATTCTCCTGTCTGAGTCTCCCCAGTGCTGTAATCACAGATGCGTGTCATCATGCCCAGTCTTGTGGTACCAGGGAACAAACCAGATCGTTGCACTTAGCTAAGCAAGCACTTAGACTGCTGAGCTATCACTGCCACCCCCCACATTTTATTTTTGTTTTAGGGGATGTTGAATGGGATCTTGCTCTGTCATTTAGTCATGACTCACTGTGTAACCCAGGCCAGCCTCGAACTCAAGGTGATCTTCCTGCCTCAGCCTCTCAAGCGCTAGGATACCAGGCACGCACCACTGTGTCTGGCATTAGCCACATATTAAACTGACCTTTCAGGGAATATTTTATGTATCTCAAATTCCATCTTTCTTTATGGCTGAAAACAAGCACAGAAAATATCCCTAGTTGCACACTGTCCCAGCCTCTTGAAAATTTGAGGTAAGGGTTCAAGTCTCTGCCAGTCTTCTGCCTCTTGACAGCACCTGAGCAAAGCAGGTGGGCAGCGAATATCTGTGCTTGATGGACAGAGGCAACAGGCAGTAACATTCAGAGAAGGGAACTTGGGGCAGCATCACAGCTGTGTGTCTGCAGAAACAGCCCTGGGAGTTGCAGGGAGCTAGGTGGAGACTGTGTTTTTAAATATACATGTGCTTTGCCTTTGCAGAGTTGCCTATGAAAGGGCACATCTATGTAGGGTACTTTTTAACTAATGGACACTGATGTTAGTCATGTTCTCTTACCTTCAAAAAATGCTGTTGTAAGATGTTACATGTTTTAGTATCATGTTAAATTTTTGAAAGTAAAGTGAACTGCCATCTAGCCTAAGAAATAAAATCTAAGAAATATCTTTTTTTATCTCCATTTATGTATTTGGTATAGGGTCTCACTACACAGCTCTGACTCATGGTGATCCTCTTGTTTTTAGCCTCCCCAGCATTACTACAGGCATGCAGCACCACGATGGGACTTGGTAGCTGGCTCAGCGTGCCCAGGGGATGGAGCCAGTGCAGCATGAGGCACTAGGGATCAAACCCTGATCCCTATTCTTGCCCAAGCAGGCCCTTAGTCCATTGAGCCATCTCACTAGCCCCTAATGGTTATCTTGAATGTGTGCCATTTTGTCTTTTAAAACGAATAATAGTGACAAATGTCTCTTGGTAAATGTGTTCAATTCACTAAATAATTTTTTAATATGACTTTTAAAGTTAATCAATTCTTTCTAAGAGACAATATTATTTTAGGATTTAAAGGCCTTTTTTAAAGAATAATCATAATCTCTGAGGAAGCATATCAAAATGTCACTATTTTATTTTCAAAGCATTTTTAAACCATAAAACTTTTAAAGTTATTGAAAATTTCCTATACCAAGGTATTAAACAAATGACTAAAATTTATTTAAGACCTAGCCCTAGCATTTCTCAGTCTTTTGGCCAAGATCGAGTGTAAAAGCTAGACCTGCTCACAAATGTAGTGAATTTGTGTATATATAGCAAAACTTCAAAATGTACAATTATTTTTCTGAATTAAATGTTGACAACTATATTAATTTTCATATATAAAAATTTTTATTGCTTATTAACCTGATATGTACATAATGCAAGTTTCTTTCCACTTATTCCCTTTTATTAATACATAGCATTTTCACATAATTTTTGTGGTCTTTTTAACAATAATAATGAACCTAACTAGATGAATATAGTAGAGCCATTCTCTCTAGTACTTTTTGATATACAAGAAAAATCATTCATTTAATCATTGTTATTTTACTGTCATAATAATAGGATTAATTGCTGTTCACAGGTGATTTCCAGCTTATCTCATGCCCTTAGCAAACAAAAAGAAAGGATAGAGCTGATGCGAACGTTCTTCCACTGGCGGATTGGTCACGTCAAATCCAGGCAGGATGTAAGTATAAATGAACAAGCTCACTGACCACCATTAAGTTTCCGAACTCACAGAGGTTTCCAATCCTGTTGAGGTGCTTAAACATTGCTGAGATAAAGTACCCTACACAGCAGTGAAAAGGAGGGATTTACTTGGGCTCATGGTTTTTAGTGGCATTAGTCACTGTTGGCTAGAGGTGCCTGCTGAGAGGATCTGACAGGAAAGCTGCTCGTGTGGCAGGTTAGGAAGCAAAGAAGAACTAGGCCAGGGGAGGCACCATTCCACCCACCCCCATGACCACCTTCTCCGTCCAGACCCCACCTCCTAACAGCAAGTCAGCCATGCCCCTCATGATCCTCTTGCCTTCTGGAATGCTCACATCTGGAGGTTTCAATCGAAACTGTGACAGCGCTTATTGGAACTTTTGTTAAAGCCAAAGACAGATGTAATTTCTAATAAGTCAAAATGAGTCTATGGTATTATTTAAAGTTTGATTTGTATACAGTTTCCAGAAAACACTCATCAGATTCTATAGGCAAATAGATTACAGTAGATGCAGCATTTACTACTGTATCATATTTAGTAAGGATTGTGCCTCAAATATAAATGCCCTCATAAATATGCCTTTAGGATTCAACCTCAAGTATGGTTATGTGGAAAAATAATTTATAATCTTAAATGTGTCATATGGCTTCCTTTTAAAATACCTAGACCCGGGGCCTGGTGGGATGGCTCAGTGGTCTGGAGCGCCTGCTTGGGAAAGCTTGGGCGGCTTCAGGGACCGTGGTTTGGTCCCCGGCGCCACATGCTGTGCCAGCCCTGCTCTCAGGGTGGGCTGAGCCGGCCATAGAAATGAGTGAATAAATAAACGAAGGAAAAAAAATAAATAAATAAATAAAAATAAAATAAAATAAAATACCTAGACCCAGGGCATTGCCATCCACCTACAGTCCTAGCTACTCAGGAGGCTGAGGCAGGAGAACAGCTTTAGTCTAGGAGTAGCCAGGCACTGTAGCAAGATGCTTTCTTAAAAATAAAATGCCTGTTCACAGCATCTTCATAAAAAGATAATGTAGTATTTGTGTTGTAAAATACTGCAAATGTGTGTTGTATAGACTTGCCTTCACATGAGAATCAAAAAAAACCATGTCTAGCCGGGCGTGGTGGCTCACGCCTGTAATCCCAGCACTCGGGAGGCTGAGGCAGGAGGATTGGTGCAAGTTCGAGACCAGCCTGGGCTACAAAAGTGAGTGCAGGACCAGCCTCAACTGCATAGCGAGACCCTGTCTCAAAAAGACAAAAAAAAAAAAGCCATGTCTACCCAAATTTGATGTTTTTACGTTTAAAGAACTTTTTTTAAAGTTAAATGAGCAGTTTCAGCCTGAGCATCCTGTAGTTTAATAAGAACTGGATCAATATATTAGAATAGTGAACTGACATCAAAGTAGAGGAACATGAGAGAGGATATACAGTAGTGCCCATGAGTGTAGGGGAAGGATCTGTATTTCTATGCATGTTCATTTACTTTCCAATAAGTAAGTATGTATTTTTTTAAAAGTTATTGTTATCATGGAAGTAGAATTTCTCCTTAGAGTTTGCATTGGTTCGCTTTCCCTGCCAGGGTAAAAATAACTAACAGCGCGAGGGAGAAGAGGTTTCCTTCTCTCACGGTCTGACCCAGGATCAGCTGGTTCCAAGGCTGAAATACCCAGGCCAACAGCCCATGGCAGGCAGGAACAGAGAGCAGGGGAAGAGGGGCTGGAACGCACCCTTACAGGTTGCACCTCCAGCATGCTCCATCCTCCAGCCAGAGGCTCATTCACTCTGAGCCCCCGCTGGGCAGTCTAATCAGCTTCCAGGTATCTCTTACTCCAGACGCATTGACACTCAAGAATGACTAGCACAAGAGTTTTCCTTATAGTTTACGTTGTAATTAATCCCAGGAGCTAAAATCTACCTTGATCATATTGAAACAAGTTGTTTACAGTGAGTGTAAAGGCCAGCCAGATAGCTCAGTGGACTAAAGCGTCTGCTTCAGCAAAGCACAGCAGCTGGGGTTCAATCCCTGGTGTGCCGTGTGGGCCCCACTGCCCAGGGCACACTAAGGCCAGTGATTGAGACTGGGAGTGGTGGCACAAGCCTGTAATCCCAGCACTTGGGAGGCTGAAAACAGAATCACTACAAGTCTGACCTAGGTAGTGAAACCCTATAGACCCTGTCCTAAATCCATAAAAATAATAAAATGAATATACTATACTATGATAGTTGTCAAGTGACCCACATGGAGAACAAATGCTTAAATATTTATACAATATACAAATCATAGGTAAACTGGCAGGTTCCTCATTTTCTTGCATTTGGCTTTCTGTTTTTCCATGAACCTGATAAACTCTGTTAAGCCACGAAGAAAAGGTGAGGCAGGAGGTCCCTCCCACACGTGTAACCGAGGCCAATCGGCCTATAAACCTCCTGTTCTTACTGGGAGTTGAGCAGCAGTGCTGTGTTCACCAACCCACCGTGGCTTTGAGATTGTATGTTACTTCTGTTTAGGCTTATGAAGGTAAACTAGCTGACCAGTACTTCCAGAGAACGTTGCTGAAGAAAGTCTGGAAGGGCTGGCGTTCTATCGTGCAAAGGCAGTGGAAGGACGTGGTAGAGCGAGCTTGCCAAGCGAGAGCTGAAGAAGTTTGCATCCAGATTTCCAACGATTATGAGGCCAAAGTTGCTATGGTAACCTCTCTTAAATTTCACTTAATGTAATGGGAAAGATGAGCAGATACACTATTAGTTTAGCTTTCTCTTTTTATTATTTATATAGCCAAAAATAAAAACAAAAAAGATTTTAGTCATAATATTATTTTAAATTCCAATAAGATTAGTATAAAGCAGATGCACATACACTGGAATTATTTTTTCTACTTTTAAAAATAAAATCAATACTGTTTCCATGGGAAAATATTATGAAAATAAAACCATCCGAAAAATATGGTAGTCCTAATGAAATAAGTATTAAAAGGAAACTTTATCATTATGACTTTAAATTGTTAATGTTAAAAATAAATTTCCTGCTGGGCGTGGTTACACATGCCTATAAGCTCAGCACTTGGTAGGCAGAGGCAGGAGGATTGGTGCGAGCTCGAGACCAGCCTAGGCTACAAAAGTGAGCTCGAGGCCAGCCTGAACTGCATAGAGAGACCATGTCTCAAAAAGACAAAAATAAAAAAAATAAATTTCCTAATACAAATAATTTTCTGCAGTTCAAATAACATGCAAAAATGCAGTCCCTGCTGGGTGTGGAGGTACACACCTGTAATCCCAGCACTCTGGAGACTTGAGGCAGGAGAATGTTCATGAATTTGAGACCAGCCTGGGCTATAAAGCAAGCTCAAGGCCAGCCTGAACTGATAACAAGACCCTAGCTCAAAAATAAAAACAGGCCCTGGATGTTTGGTCTATGGAAAAGTGGGCTATACCTAAGTCTGTATTTTAGTGGCTATACCACTATAGTGGCTATACCACTCTGTATTTTAAATTCTGTAGATAACATTCACTTCCTAAAACTTACGTAAATGTTGTATTTTGGCTTTTTTTTTTTTTTTTTCCTGAAGAGATCAGAGATATCTGTGGCTCATGTAAATTAATGTTTTGTTTAATGTCCTAGATAAAAGTTTTATGGTAAAAAATGACATGTTTTTGTATAATGAAAATGTAGCAGAAAACACCAATCCCCCACCCCACCAGTATACATCAGTAATAGTTCTGGTTACCATTCCTGTTTCTTAGAAATGACTGGTCTCTGTGATGCATTATTGTGCCAGTCCCCAGCTGACAGCCATTCTGCATCTATACTTCCTGCTTGCTTATCCCATAAGCCTTGGACCACCAGAGATTGGGCCTAATATTCTGTGAATGGCCCATCAAAGTAAATAAATGTGCCTCCAAATCCTGGGTATCCTTTCGGTGTTACTGCTTGCTATAGCAAAAAGATACTGACAGCCCGCCAGGTGTGGTAGCACACACCTGTAATCCCAGCACTTATGAGGCTGAAGCAGGAGGATTGCATCAAGTTCCAAACCAGCATGGTTTGCAAAGTGAGTTTGAATTCAAGACCAGCCTACACTGCATAGTGAAACATTTTCTCAAAAAGATAGAGGGTGCGGGAGAGAGAAAGAGAAAGAACTCTTAGTCTTCAGGAAAACTAGTATAAGATTCTCTACTTACTTGAGCCTTGACTTTATGATTAGGAATGAAAATGGTTTATTGATGAAGAAAATACAGCTAAATTAAATTGCATAGCACAAGAGGTATATGGCAAACTTTATTCTATAATATAACCTCATAGATATTGTTAGCAGTAATACTGTTTTTTTGTTTGTTTGTTTTGTTTTGTTTTGTTTTGTTTTTTGTCTTTTTGAGACAGGGTCTCACTATGCAGTTCAGGCTGGCCTTGAGCTCACCTTTGTAGCCCAGGCTGGTCTCGAACTCGCACCAATCCTCCTGCCTCAGCCTCCCAAGTGCTGGGATTATAGGCATGCACCACCACACCCAGCTGTTAGCAGTAATACTGTTTCTTATGTCTCAACTTTTTTTCAAATTATCTTCATTTTAGTTATCTGGAGCTCTGGAAAATGCAAAAGCCGAGATTCAGAGAATGCAACAAGAGAAAGAGCACTTTGAAGATTCCATGAAGAAAGCATTCATGAGAGGGGTGTGCGCATTAAATCTAGAAGCAATGACTATATTTCAAAACAGAAATGATGCAGGTTAGTATTAAAGATTCTTTGCTGGTTCTCAGAAAGAATTTAAGACAGTTTTTAGTGATTATTATGGTCTACAGCACTAATCTATGATAGGCATACCTCTGGGAAGCACTGTTTAGTTTCATGCTGTCATGTTCACCTTTAAAGATACCATGAACTTTAGTTTAGTCAGAGTTACTTATATTACCATCAAGTTGTCTCCCCAGCTCTTTAAGGGTTTTTTAACTAGTAATAATAAGGTTCTTTTAACTACTAATTTTAATGCCTCTAAATATGCAATACCACTTTTTGCTTTTTCCTAAATACCCAAATCCCTTGGACTTTTATTTGCTAAATATTTCTCATCTATTCATAGTTTTGCATTTTAGAAAGAGCTTTTCTTCCAATTTGAAAGAGCCTTAACTCACTTTCAACAGATATAAATATAAGCATATCTATATAAATCAGTAGAACTGACTTCTATAATTTTTATTTCAAAAAAAATCCTGGGGTGGGGAGATAGTTCAACAGTCTTTAAGTGCCTGCCTGGCAAGCACAAGTTCCTGCATTCAATCTCCAGTACCACATGCCGTGCCGGCGGAACTGTTTGGCAAGACCTTGTATCAACATGAAAGTAAAATTAAATTTAAAAATCCCATTAAAACTAACTACATTTCAGTCAGTTGTGGTGGCTCATGCCTCCAGTCCCATCTCTGGAGAGGCCAAGCAGGAGGATCCCTCCAAGTTCAAGAGAAACAATGGGCTACATAGAGAATTCAAGGCTGGTTTAAACTACTAGCAAGACCTGTCTCTAAATAAATAAATAAATGTATGTACATATGTATGTATGTATGTATATATGTATGTATGTTATTTTTTACATTGCCTGGAGTCTCAAGTGTCCATGTAGCCAGTTTTGGGTGTGGGATAGAACCCTTTGCTGCCAGTGTACAGCAGGGCTTTAGTTCCCTTCTCCAAAAAAAGGCAGATGACACCCACCTTTTTTGCCTGCTTGTAAGTGTTCTTTGCTCAGTGAAATTCACAAAAGAACTTTAAATAACAAAACGTACTCTAACATGTAACTGCTAAGTGTAACTGTTGTCTTTAATTCCAGTCAGCCTTCTAAGCTTTGGCTCAAACACATGATCATTTTTGCTGTGTGCCCTGATATAAAATCCTCTTAGACTCGGCCTTCTTTTCACTGAGGCAGTTTGGTTGTGTGAATTCTTAAAATTATTTTAGTCCTGTGAATAACTTCCCTGTGCTTATGCCCCATTTTCTAGAACTGACAGGCATTTTAAAAAAAAATTTTTTTTTAATGTATTTGGTACAGGGTCTCACTATGCAGCTCAGACTCATAGTGATCTTTTTGAGACTCCCCCAGCACTGGGATTACAGGCATGAGCCACTACACCCTGACTCGGCTGCTATCTCAGCATGCCCAGGGCAGAGTCAGCAGGGCCTGTGGTACTGGGAATCGAACCCTGTTCTGGCCTAAGCAAGCACTTACTCTGCTTATCTCATGGCCCAGAAATTTAATATTTAAATTGTGTGTGCTGTGGTGACAATTTGGGCAGATAATTCTGTGGCAATGGTGGCAAACCCATGGCATGGGTACCACAGCTATTTGTTGTCACTGAATGCTCCAAGAGGTTTACCATCACTGTTCTATTAGAAGCAGTTGTAGTAAGTGATCCAAATGCAGGTTAGAAAGTTGTTATCCTAGAACTACAAGGCTGAATTGTTTATTTTGCTAGAATTCAGACAAGAACTTGATTCTCCAATAAATTGTTTTTTATTTGAAGGTCAGTGCTAAACAACATACCACCTCTAATGATAGACTAGTCTATTGTAGCCCTTTTGTATATTTGTGTGTGTGTGTGTGTGTGTGTGTGTGTGTGTGTGTGCGCGCGTGCGTGCATGTGTCTTTTTGAGACAGGGTCTTACCGAACAGTTCAGGCTAGGATTGAGCTCACTTATAGCCCACACTGGTCTCGAACTCACAATCCTGTTGCTTCAGCCCCATGGTGCCAGGATCACAGGCGTGCGCTACCACACCCAACATAGCTCTAATTATTAACAGGTTGCATATACTGAATTGAGACTATTTGGAAGAGATACTGGATTTTATAGGCAACAAGTTCCAAGTGTTTTAAGTGACCTGGGGACATTATTTGTCCAAACAGTGAGTGACAGAGGACTAAAATTATAAAATACCCACTATAGTAATGCTGGTGGAGCTACCAGAGGCAAAAGCTCAGTGTAATCTAATGCTGGCCATGCTTCATGGTGTTTAGATTTTATAACATCTTATTGATAGCAATTTTAATTTTTTAAATTCTCAGGAAAAATAAAGTACTTCTTTAAAAAAAAAAAAAGCACCTCTGACACCATTTCTCCCATTAAAACAATTGTTGTTTTATAGTGAACTTTTAAATAATACAAGACTGGTATCTTAATATGCCAGTCCTATTACGTACTTATTTGTTTTTGTTTGTCTCAGTTCTCTGTTGTCTATAATCTCCAGTCAGCCTCATCTTAGACATTACTTTTAGATTATAAACCAGAAGAAGGCAGAGTTTGGCAACAAGAAATGACCTTAATAGCTGGGGAGATAGCTCAGGGGCACTAGTGCCTGCCTGGAAAGTACAAGATCCTGAGTTTGATCCCCAGTTCTACAGGAAAAAAAAAAAAAAAAAAAAAAAAAAGAACTTAAAATGATACCTGCCAATTTTTCAAGCTATTTTAGGCACAGTAGAAAAATACAGCTATGAACAACAGCAGCCTCATGTTTGCATCTGTGCATCTGGTGTATTTTACCGAGTATTGTCTCCATTTGCTTATACATTTACCTATAAAAGTCTCCAGTTTATTCGTGTTAATGGTTTTATACAACTTCATTGTATGAAAAGACCACATCTTTTTTACCCATTCCTTGGTTGATGGGCATTTGGGTTGTCCCAAGATTTGTCTATTGCACTGCTATAAACATGGGGACACACATATTTTTGTGGTAAAATGCTTTCAGGTCTTCTGGGAGGATACCCAGAAGGGGATATAGCTGGGTCAAATGGGACCTCCAAACCTAGTTTTTGAGGAATCTCCGCTCTGATTTCCTATATTCCCGACAACAGTGCAGAGGGTTTCCTTTTTTCCCACACCTCCTCCAGCATGTTGTTGGTTGGCTTGTTGATGTTAGCTATTCTTTCCTGGATGAGGTGGAATCTCAGTGTTTTAATTTGCATCCCTTGAATGATAAGTGATGTTGAGCATTTTATTTATTTATTTAATCATTTATTTATTTATTTGCTATTTGTACTTCTTCAATTGAGAAATGTGTATTCATCTCAGATGCCCATTTTTGAACTGAGTCTTTAAATTGCTAAGTCTGATTTATTTTTTGTTTTAATTCTTTATATGTTCTTGATAGTTATCCCACATTCTGGGTTGTCTCTTTATGCTATTGGTAGTTTCTCATGCTATGCAAAAGCCTTTCAATAAGATGAGATCTCTGGGCCAGGGTGATAGCTCAGTGGAATATGTGCTTGTCTGGGAAGTACAAGGTCCTGAGCTTGATTCCTGGTACCACCAAAAAAGAGAGAGAGAGAGAGAGAGAGATCTCAGTTGTTCATTTGTTGTGATAGTTCCAGTGCAATCTGGGTTTTATTCATAAAGGTTTTGCCTATGCAAACCTTAGTTACTTTTTACTCGTTGCTGGGACAAATACCTGACACTCAAAATGAAGGAAAGAAAGGTTTATTTAGCTCACAGTTACTGGAGGTTTCAGTCCATATTCGGCTGCCCCAAGGCTGAGTGGAACAGGGCAGAGAGCATCCAGTTCATGGTGGCGGAACAGCAACAAAATGGTGACAGAGGCAGCCAACCAAACGGCAGCAGAACAACAGCTTCAGTCTGTCTTTCTATATCTCTTTATATTATATTCAGGCTCTCCGCCTCAGCCTCTCTGCCTTAGGCTACACCCATAATCCCAGAAGTACTTAAAACACATAATCCCAGGGATCATGGATCAAGTCTCAAACTCTAGATAAGTACTAAATCACATAATCCAAGTGGCTCATGAGCCAAGTCTCAATCTATAGAAGTCCCCACCCATGACTGCATGAGGCTTTGGGGGGACAACTAGACATAAACCATAACACAGTGTCTTCAAGAATTTTACTTATCCTATCTTCCAATAGATTTAATGTTTCTGTTTTAATTTTTAGAACTTTGATCCTTTCAAAGTTCGTTTATTGCATGGTAAAAGATATGGGTCTAATTTTAACCTCCTGTTCCATTGATCTTTGAGTCTCTCTGTCTCTCTCTGTCTCTCTCTGTCTCTCTCTGTCTCTCTCTGTCTCTCTCTGTCTCTCTCTCTCTCTCTCTCTCTCTCTCTCTCTCTCTCTCTCTCTCTCTCTCTCTTTTCTAGTACTATGCCATTTTTATCACAATAGCTTTACGATATAATTTCAAGTCAGGGAATGTGATGCCTCCACTGCCTCCCTTTGTTATCCAGAATTGCCTTTGCCATTTGCCTTGGTTCTCTTCTCTCATTGCTGGGACAAATACTCAAAATGAAGGAAGGAAAGGTTTATTTAGCTTGCACTTACTGGGGGTCTCAGTCCATACTCAGCTGGCTCCAAGCCAAACTGGCCCTTAGCAGAGGGCAGCAGCTCATGGCAGTGGAAGGCAGCAAAACAGCAGGAGCAAAAGGGAGGAGTAACAGCAACAGTGGCTGCAGAGAGCAGGTCTGTCTCTCTGTCTCTCTTATGTCACATTGAGGCTATCCGCCCCAGGCTGGGTGCAGCACTCACACTCATAACCCCAGCCATGGGTCATGAATTAATTACAAATTGTAGAACTGCACCTCAATGACTGCCTGAGGCTTTAGGGGGACAAATACACACAAACTATAACATTATTCTAGGTCTCTTTTGGTTTCATATACACTTTGGGATTGTTTTCACTAATTCTGTGAAATATAGTATTAGAATTTTGATCACAATTGCATTATAGGGATCAGTGGTATAAGTGCTCAGTGGTATAAGGGCTGCCTGGAAAGCTCCTAAGTTTGAACCCTAGAACAAAAAAAAAAAAAAAAAAAAAAAAATTGCATTACATTCTCTATAACAGTTTTGGAAATATGGCCATTTTCACTCTATTGGTTCTTCCTACCCAAGAACAAGGGATATCTTTCCATTTTCTGATATCTTCTTCAATCTCTTTTTATCAGACTACTATAGTTTTTAAAATAAAGTTCTCTTACTTCCTTCTTTATATTGATTCCTGGGTATTTCACTTTTTGGATGCTATTGTGAAAGGTGTGGTTTCCCTAATTTCTCTCTCAGTGAGTTTGTTATTCATGTACAGGAAGGCTATTGATTTTTAAGTGTTGATGTTGTATCCAGCTATGCTACTGAATTTGCTTATTAAATCCAGCAGGTTTTGATGGAGTTTTGGGGGTCTTATGTGTGCAGTATCATGTCATCTGCAAGTAATGATAGTTTAATTTTTTTCTTCTCATTACTCCTTTTATTTCTTTCTCTTCTCTAATTGTTCTGGCTAAATTTTCCAAGACTCTGTTGAATGAGAGTGGAGACAATGGATATCTTTGTCTTATTCCTGATTTTACAGCAAAAGTTTTTAGTTTTCGTCTATTTAGTATGACGGTGACTATTGCTCTGTCATAGATGGCTTTCATCAGTTTGAGACAAAAAAAAAAAAAAATCTATTCCAATTTTCCATAGGGTTTTTATTGTGAGTAGGTACTGTACTCTGTCCAAAGCTTTTTCTGCATCTTTTAAGATGATCATATTTTCGTCCCCTGCCCTGTTAGTATGGTGTATTATGTTTATTGATTTGCATATGCTGAACCTGAACCATCCTTGCATGCCAGTTGGTCATAGTGTATAATTTTGATTATTTGCTGCATTATGTTTGTCACTATGTTATTGAGGATTTTTGCATCTGTGTTCATTATGGAAATAAACTTGTAATTCTCTTTCTTATTTGTGTCCTTCTCTTGTTTTGGAATCAGGGTAATACTGGAAAGTCATTCCAGGAATGGCTTTGGGTTTTGTTTGTTTATTTTTGAGACAAGGTCTTGCTATGCAATTCAGGCTGACTTTGAGATCACTTTTGTAGCCCAGGATGGTCTCGAACTTGCACTGATCCTCCTGTCTCAACCTCCCAAGTGCTGGGATTTCAGGCATGAGCCATCACGCCCAACTCCAGAAATGACTTTGGAAGTAATGATTCCCTTTCAATTTCATTAGCAAGTTTGAGAAGTAGTGATGTCAGGTGTTCTCTAAGTTTCTTATAGAATTCAGACTGAATCCATTAGAACCTGGGCATTTCTTTGTTGGTAGGTTTTTAATTACATATTTAATTTCATTGATTAGTAGTTTTTTAGGATTTTTATTTCTTGATTCAGCTTTGGTAATTCATATGTATCTAGAAATCTGTCATTTCTTCTGCATTTTCTTTATTAGAGTACTAGTTTTCAAAGTAAGTGTAGATGATCTGGATTTCTGCAGGATCCATTTATGATTTCATGTTTTTCATTCTTTTTTTTTTTTTTTGTCTTTTTGAGACAGGGTCTCGCTATGCAGTTGAGGCTGGCCTTGAGCTCACTTTGGTAGCCCAGGCTGGTCTCGAACTCGCACCAATCCTCCTGCCTCAGCCTTCTGAGTGCTGGGATTACAGGCGTGAGCCACCACGCCCGTCACTTTTTTCATTCTTAATTATGTAGATTTGTGTCTTTCCTTTTTTTGTAAGGTTGGATGAGGTTTTGGTGATTTTATTTATTCTTTCAAAGACCCAGCTCTTTAATTCATTGATTCTTTATATTGATATTTTAGTCTCTCTTGTGTTAATCTCTATTCTGATCTTTATAATTTTCTCTCTCATATGAGCTTGTCTTATCTCTTCTTTATCTTCTTTATCTAGAAGTTTGAGATTTACCATTAAATTGTTTATTTTCACTTGCTTTGTTTTCTCTATATGCATTTTTGCTGCTATAACTTTCCTGCTTAGGACTGCTTTCTTTGTGTCCTATAAGTTCCATTGTTGTATTCTCATTTAGTTGTAGAAATTGTCTAATTTCTTCCTAAATTCCATCTGTCACCAACTGGTTGTTCAGGAGGGTGCTATTTAATTTCCAAGTCTTCATGAAGTTCTTGTGGTTTCTTTTGCCATTGATTTCCAATTTCATTGTACTATGGTCTCATAATATGCACAGGATAATTTCAATTCCTATGCACTTACATAAGCATGTTTTGTGTGTTAGTATGTGCTCTATTTTGGAGAACATTCCCCTGTATAGCTTAAAAGGATGTGTATTCTGATGTGGGGTGGGACACTCTGTAGATATTTACTAACTCCATTTGTTCAAAAGTTTGACTCAGTTCTAATATTATATTGTTGATCTTTTTATCTAGTTGATTTTTTTGGGACAGTGAGGTATTGAGATTTCCTGATACAATTAGTCCTTATTTGATTTTTCATGCCCATTAATATTTGATATAGTTCACTGACTGGTAAGTATTGCATATATACTTATTATGGTTGTTAATCTCTCCCTCATAGATTGTTCCCTTTACAGGGATGTAGTGACCTTCATCTCTCTTAATCAGTCTTGGCTTGAAATTCACTTTGTTTGCATATAGAATAGCTAGCTACCCCTGCTTTTTTCTGGGTTCCTGACACATGGAATGTTGTTTTACATCTTTTGACTTTCAGCCTATGAATTTATAGTTAAGTGTGTTACTTCTTTGCAGCATATTGTTAGATCTTGCTTCCTGATTCCTTCTGCCACTCTGTATCTTTTGATTGGGAAATAGAGACCATTTACACTGATAGTTGCAACTGATCCGTATTGACTTGTCTTTGTCATATTATTTTCTTATTGCCTGTTCCCCATCTTTTTTTTTTTTTTTCTCTCCTTCTATTTGTTTGTTTTGCCTGGTGGATTCCTTCTATTAGGATTCATGGAGTTGCAGTCCTTTTCTTCCCTTTCTAGAATGTTCTTCAAAACATTTTAAAGAGCTGGTTTGGGATTACAGATTTCCTCAAGTGTTCTTTGTCATGAAAGTACTTTATTTCTCCATCAGTTTTGAAAGATAGTTTAGCAGGGTACATCAGACTGGTTTGAAGTTTGTTTTCCTTTAGAACTTGAAATAATTCACTCTAAGCTTTTTTTGACTTGGAGAAAATGCAGCTCCCCTACACTGCTGTGGTTCTCTCTGTGGAGGCCCCTGGGGCCACAGCAGTTGCCCTGTGAGAGGCCTACTCAGGAGAAGGTGCCACTGGCTACCTCCTTCCCTGTCGGAGTTTCTTCCTTCACTGTCACAGTGGACCTCAGTTCACACTTCAGATCCCTCCTGGGTTCAGAGGACCCCCTTCCTTCTTGTCTTCCTCAGTTGCTGTATTCCAGCATCTGGACATGACTCGGAGAAGCTCTTTCTCTACTGCCTACCACTCTGCCATGTTGGTGCCTCCTTATTTTATCTTCTGTTCAGAGCAAGTCATTACTTTTTAATGTTAATGTAAATGAGCTGAAGTCTTTGGTGGTTAATGGTGACCTTAACTGGTTAAGAAGAAAAACTGCAGTAACTAAAAAAACAGTAAACTCCAGTGGGCAATAAATACATTTTTGTTAGGATCAAATTTGAACCATTACATGTTTTTACTGGGGAAGAATAGTAATCTTAATTGGGGGGAATTTTAATGAACTGAATTTGTTATTTATAGGGACAGATTTCACAAATAACAAAGAATACGGCCCTGGTGTTCCAGGGAGAGAACGCTCAGCCCACTTGGACCCCTCTGCCTCGGCTGGAGCAACCAGTGCCACCACAGTGCCCTCTGCTGTCTCCATGACGTCAGCTGGGGCTGCGTCTGCACCCTCTGTGAGCGCTCATGGCCCTGCTTCTATGCTTGGCCTCGGCCCTGCATCTGCTGCTGCATCTGAGGAGGTGGTGAGTGTGGTTGGCACAGCTGCTGCGCTGTGTGAGGGGCCAGGCACTGGCTTATGAGCAGGGTGTTTGACTGTGGTGCTGTTTTGATTGTATGCATCTGTGGTACAGGGACCAAACCCAGGGCCATATGCAAGCCAGGCAGGTGCCTTTATGCTGAGCTGTCCAAATCCCTGTTCAATTTTTTTGTGTGTATGGTGTCAGGAGTTGAACTCAGGACTTTGCCCTTGAATTTACCGGGCAGGCATTTATGCCACTGAGCTATCTCCCCAGCCCTCTATTGAATATTTTTAATCCAGAACAGTTTTCTGTGGAGAAAATGTCTGTGTAATACTTAGGCAAACTCACAGATGTTCAGAGCACAAAGTGGTTAAAACATTAATTTATCATAACCAGTAGCTTAAAGTGTTGTCATAGTAGTGACAGTCAGAATAAAAAAGAACTTTTCATTAATGTATTTCCGAAGCCTGGAAAAAGATTTGAGTAAGAGTTGAGGATAGACTTCCTCAAGTAGAGCATTTTAGTTGGTGTTTTCAAGGAGCAAGGAGGCTCAGCTAGCTCTAACTGCATGCTCGCTGTTCAGCTCTCCGCTTTCCCCCTCCCTCAGATGATGTACACAGGGACCCGGCTCTGGTGACTCCATCTGGGCTGGGTTCTAGCTTGTCATTCATAACTGGATGAAAGCACAAGTGGCTTCCTGGAGTCACCCAACCTCTATTAGAGGTGTGCCTGGGGCACGGTGCTGGGTGAGATAGCATGCCTCTGTATGTGTGTGTGCACACGTGCAAATGTGTAAAAACTTGCTGGAGGGGCAAGCTTTAGACAAAGCACATCCTGACTGGACCCTGGTCTGCTGTTGACAAGTATTTCTTAGGAAGGGAAGAAATGGAGACCAGACATAGCCAAGCTTATCAGTCTCACTTCTGTGGGCTCTCTACAAAGGATGCTGGCCTTTGTCCCTGCTTTGGCATGGCTGTGGCACAGAGGCATAGAGTGCCATAAAGCTCTTGCTGTGATTCTCCCAATTCATGACCACTGACATCAGAGGAAAGATAATAGCAGAAGCCATGTTAGGTCTTAAGCTCTGTGGCCCTGGGCAGCTTCTGCAGCAAAGACAACTGCTTGTCCTGGGCCGCTAGCTGAACCCAGTCTGTGCCTTCTGGGATCCACTAACTTTGGAGAAAAATACATTGAGACCTGCTGTTTATCACATTCATATATGTAGCACATGGCCATTAAAAGAAATTTGAATGTGTGGAGAAGTTTTGATTTCGAAACAAGATGCTAAAATTCAACCCTAACACATGTTCAGCTGTTTATTTCTTATGATTACACGTTTTGAAAAGTTATACTATAAAGCTGATCTTAGCATTTATTTATATTTCTGGTTTGTCATTCATGTCACATAGGCAACTAATACACACGGCTTAATTTTTTTTAGAATTTCCACCTTAGAATGTAACTACTGTAATATATTTGCATCTGTGTGTAAACCTGAATATGCATAAGGGAAAAAAATTGAGTGCTAGCTCACTACTCTTTTTATTGCCACCTTTTGGCCACCTGAAATAATTTTGAAATCACTGAAACATGAAAAACGTGTTATTGATGGACATCGTGGCACACACCTGTAATCCCCCAGCACGTGGGAGGCTAGGGCAGGAAGATTGCGGTGTTTGAAGTCAGCCTGGGCTACCTAGTGAGTTCAAGACCAGCCTATACTACACACCAAGACCCTGTCTTAAAATGAATAAATAAATAAAATAATATATATATATCCTATATATATACATATATATACATACATACATATATATAGCTGTTCCCCATCCACCCACCTTCCCACCCCACTACCCATCCCTTTAAAAACAGATGCACATTCAGTTTTCTCCATGTGAGTTCAACCTCAAGTCATAAAGGAAAATCACAAGTAAATCTCTCTATAAGTATAAGGCTGCTTTTCTGTCTTTATTTTATAATTAAAATACAAGTTCTCCTCAAAAGTCTTTTTGTTTTTTAGAAGAACTATAATAACAGCAAACAAATCAGGGCTGGAGAGATAGCTTAGTGGTCTGAGCACTTGCCTGGCAAGCGCAAGGACTTAGGTTTGATCCCCAGTACCACGTGCCATGCTGTCCCTGAGCCCCAGGCTCTCTGGCCACCTAAACCAGGCATGGCAGCACACGCCTATAATGCCAGTGTTGGGGAAGCTGAGACAGGATCACTATGAGTCTGAGCTGCCTAGCAAGACCCTGTACCAAATAAAAAAGAATCAGAACAAACATTAGTTTGCTAGGTTAATGTTACCCCCCCCCCGTGGAGAAGAGGGAAGCAGGATTGGTGATCCTGGTTATCTTTCTGTTCTTTGTAATTACAGAGGCTCCCTATGAACCTGTAGAGCTCGCGTGGGTTTTCTAGTAGCTAAAAGGAAGGAAGTATGTGCAGCAAGTGCAGAGAACTGAAAATAAGTTGAGTGTGGGTCGCAACTCTAGCTGAATAATATCTTATCTGTAAGAATGTTTTCTGCAGGAATCCTCAGTATGTTAAAGAAAATGTCAGAACTTCATGACAAAAAACCTTTTTCAAAAAAATAGATTAAGCAGGTGTACCAGCAAATATGTTGCAATTCACAAGGTTGAACAATAGATGGCGCTCTCCTCTCTTTCTAACTAGAACAGTTGAGAGAGCTCACTAGATTTAGTTGGATTTTAAAGCTATGTGGTCTGCATCTTGTACTCTGAACAACTACTACGAAGACAACAGTATGCATTGCATTGATTATTGTGGCTGTCCTACTGATGTGTTTTGAAACTGTCCCATTGCTATTTCTTATTGAAATTAATAAAATAAAATAAAAAATAATAAAAAAGCTATGTGGTAGATCTAGTTTTTGTCTTTATCAGAATGAAAAGTGATAAGGTATCACTACTTATTAGAGTTGCTTCCTATATTTCACAAGTGAAGTGGTCAAGGCTTAAAAAGAGTAACTTGCTTGTGAACACAATAATTGAGTTCCAGTTTTAACAATCTGACCTCAGAGTTCTGTGTTCCCACCCAACTCTGTGTTATCTCCATTTCATCTATTAAGATGCAAATAGGTGTTTTAACAGTTGATGTTTCTATGAACAGAAGTTTTCCCATTCTTTTTTATTTTGTTGTTCATGTTGATATAGAACTACCAAGAAAGGCTAGAAAATGTCACAGTCATTTTCAAAGTCCAGTAAACTGATAAATTTAATGACCTTGGGCTGGGTAGATAGCTCAGTGGCGTAAGCACCTGCCTAGCAAGTGCAAGGTCCTGAGTTTGATCCCCGGTACCACATGCCATGCCAGCTCCAGAGCCCCAGCATTTGGAAGGCTAAGACGGGAGGATCACTATGAGTCCAAACTATGTAGTGAGAGCCTGAATCAAAAAAAAAATTAATGATTTCTAACATGATTGGCACCAGTAAGTGGTCATTTGTCTTTGCTAAAGCAAAGAATATTTTTAATTTTTAATGTATTTATGTATCTAATACAGGGTCTCACTACACAGCTCTGACTCATAGTGATCCTCCTGTCTTAGCCTCCCCAGCACTGGAATTATAAGTGTGTGTCTGTAATGATGTTCATTTTTTGCTCTTTTTCAAAGAGTGCAAAATAGAATTAAAACAAAAAATTATAAGTGATACAGATTTATATTTAACAAAATAATATGAATTTATCTTACTATTTTATGCTTTAATAATGTGCTCTGATGTGCCATTTCTGATGTACAGCCACACTTGATGTGTTTTTTGGTTTTCCAGGGTTAGTTTCTGTGAAGTACAGTGTAAACTAACAAAACTTTTGAATGTTTCTAGAAATCTGCTAGATATTTTTTTTCCTCATGAGCATCAATTGTCCTTATAACTTATCTTTATATAATCCTGAAATGTACATATTGATTTTTAAAAATAGCTCTGTCCTCTGTTTACTGTATGTAATTTTGATTCTATTGCATAAGTACTGTTAGCAAGCACAAGTAATAAACCACTGACAATAAGCAGCTGACACTTGGTAAATACGCAAGTCATCTAGACAGCTTCTGTTGAATTCCAATGTGTATCTTTTAAAAGTCCCTTTTTACTGCAGTGTACATTTTCTTCTTCCTGAAGGCATCGAAAGCAGTTCTCAGCCTGGTGGAGGGCAGCTCGTGTGTGGGTGTTGTGCTGACCGTCACGTTTCCCCCCCTGCTGCCCTCCTGGGTGCCTCCCCAGAGAGAAGCACGTGGGTGCCTCCCCAGAGAGACGTGCGTGCACACCCTTCAGCAGGGCTGAGCAGGATAAGGGCACCAGCTCCACTGTGCCTACTGACAGAGAATTTTCTTGTTAATTTTATATTTCAAAACAGTGTTAAAGCATCTTCATTAGGGGCTGTCGAGTTAGGCTCAGTGTTAGGATGCATGGTTAGTGAGTACGAGGCTCTGGGTTCAGTCCCCAGAGCAAAGACAGAAACAACAACAGAACATCATTAGCTATGAAAATCATCTTTGTATTTAACTTTGTAATAAAACTAAAGTTAGTCTTTCTATAATAATTTTTATATTAGATTTTTTTTGAGTTTCAAAACATGTTAGTAGCGCATTCGCAATAGTTGAGACACTGCATATTGTTGTCCTCACAAATGTTATGCAGAACACAGGGTGCAGACATGACAAATTTCTAATCAATATTGGTTCCAAAAGAAAAAAAAGAAGAAAAGAAAAAGTTTTCTTCTCTTTGAACTAGGAGGAAGTAGTTGTATATATAGTCCAATGCTTCATAATTGCAGTGGGTTACCAGTGAAACTGGCAATGTTGAAGGCTGCTGATTTAAGCCTCTATAATTCTGTAAGAATTATAGAAATGTGAGTTTAGTCCATGAAGACACTGCAAATATTTTAAATGTGATATTTGGTTTCTTACATTCATACGATCCATAATTTATTAGTGGTTTGTTTGTTTGTTTGTTTGTTTGGGGTTTTTTTTGTTTTTTTTTTTTGTTTTTGTATTATGGCTGGCTCAGCCTGCCCTGGGGGTGGGGACTGGTGCAGCTTGTGGTGCCAGGGATAGAACTGCAGTCCCCGTGGTTGCCTAGGCTTTCCTAAGCAGGCACTTTAGACTGCTGAACCATCTTGCTGCCCCCCCCCTTTTGAGTTACTAATTTTAAAAGGCAAGTAATTTCTATAAGAATTATAGTGACAAACAATAGTCTATATCTTTCCTTCTAAGCTCTTCTTCAGTGGTTTCTTCTATCCATCATCTCTTCCTAAACAGTATGGTGGTGTCATCCTCGCCTCATTTGCTAGTATGTAACCTGTCTGCTGAGTTCTGGTGTAGTGGGAAGACCCAGCCCTCTGGTCCTCTCAGGTGCCTCCTCTTCCACAGTCACACATCTACAGATATGTAGATACAGCCATTCTGTCTCTAGGTGGGATCTGGTGATGACAGTGTAGACACAGCAAAACCGTGAGTGGATGCTTGAGAACATTTCCTTATAGGGGGAGTTTTCGCTCCTGGAATCCCTCATTTTTATCTTTGCCTAGTTTTCTATGCAACTGTGCATCTTTGTGGACTCCAGAGAAATGCAAAACCCAGCCCAGCTGTTTCCCTTCAGGCCCTCTCAAAATGCCAGGAGCCTGTCGTTTTGATTTTTCCCAGAGCCGAACTTTCTCTAGACAACTGTGCCTATGGTGGCTGAAGGCAGATAGGTAAAGAGCCACACGTGGGCTCTAACAGCAGGGAGATCAAGAGGTAGGCTGGGGTCTGGTGCAAGCCTGTAATCCCAGAACTCGGGAAACTGAGGCAGAAGACTACCATGTTCGAGACCAGGCTGCACTACATATCTGGCCTATCTTAAAAAAAAAAAAAAAAAAAAAGATTTATGCATTACTCCTAATGTAAATATAATCTTTACTATCATGCATCAGTAAGCAGCATAAGGGCTGTAAAAGCTGACAGTACCTTTGATATGATGTCCTATTTTTTGCAGTATGTCCTATAAAAGTAACTAAAAAATAAATGTTGGCATATTTCTCTTCCTACTTGTCCAGTGTAACTGTCAGTCTGTGTCTCTCTGTCTCTGTCTCTGTCTGTCTGTCTGTCTGTCTGTCTCTCTCTCTCTCTCTCTCTCTCTCTCTCTCTCTCTCTCTCACACTCTATTTCCCCCCTCCGTCCCCTTTATCGTCACCTTCAAATAAGTGGTGTGCTTTTATTTTAAACTCTGCTTCTGTAGTTCTTTTCCCGACCCTGGGCTTAGGCCTGCCAGCAGCTTTGCATTCCAGCGGAGCAGCCATGTGGTGTGGTGTCCACCCCTCCGCAGGTGTTACAGTTTGGCATCAGCAGTGCCTTGCGGTGGTGTTTGACTGGGCCTGGCCTTCATAATAAAACCATATTGCAGTTTAAAACAGAAATCCTTTTTTAAAAAAATGTTATGTATAACAGGAAAATAACTGAGAAAGATTAGATGGTCACTGAAAAGTATCTCATTAAAAATTATAGTAGGTCTATTATTGTTTGAAAAGTATATTAATAGAGTGAACAGGAAAAAGGCAGAACACAAAAGAATATACAGAGTGATACTGTTCATTATGCCCAAGGATCAGAGGAGGTTGAGGGGAAGACAGGCAAGGCTACGAGAGCTGCACGTGATGTCTTCAAGGAGCTGAAAGTCTGTCTTGGTGGCCCTGCAATGTACACAGGCATGAAGAGCTACAGAGCAGACACGGGCGCCACCCGTGTCCTTTATGGGAGATTACAAGACTTCTCATAGTCTTTGAATTTCCTGGACACTACCATTTCAAATTAATTTCTTTTAATCCCTAAAAGCTTATAAAATACTAGATATGTCAAAGTTGCAGGGGTATTTTGGAGTATTTGGTTTTTACTTTTTGCCTTGTTTTAAGTTTTGTGTTTTTTTTTTTTTTTTTTCTCACATTAAAATTGGTTGAATATACAACTGTCCTAAGTGCTGTGTGAGTTAACAAAAGTCATTCATATGTCTCTGAATTTTATACCAAGTGGCTATGGGCTTTTTGTTTGTTTCAGTATGTGCCAAGAGTTGTGACTTCAGCACAGCAGAGAGCTGGAAGAACCATTACTGCCCGGATTACAGGGAGATGCGATTTTGCTTCAAAAAACAGGATTAATAGCAGTTTAGCTATCATGGGAGTTTCTCCTCCCATGAGCTCCGTTGTTGTGGAAAAACATCATCCAGTCACAGTGGTGAGTCCACTTTTGATGACCTGTTGTCCAGAGCTCTATGCCCTTGGAGTTTGCAGAATCAGCACTCCAGTAACACTTTGAGATCAAAATCTAATGTGGCTAGCCCTTGCCCTGCCCCTCCCTTACTGTTACAGTTAGATGCATGGCCAGATCTGCCTTCCTTCTGTTTAAAAAAAAAAAATCATTTTGAATGTTTGGGGTTTTTTCTTTTTGTAGTTTAGGGAAGGGTCTACAAGGTGTTCAGGGTCTCACTACTAGATCAGACTTGTAGTGATCCACCTGTTTGCAGCCTCCGAAGAGCTAGGATCACAGGCATGCACCACCACACCCAGTCTCAGTGTTTGTCTCAGTGTACCCTGGGAGCAGGGCCAGCATGGCAGTCTCAGGGATTAAACCCCTGACCCCTGGGCCTGCTTGCGGTCACTTTAATCTGCTGAACTATTTGGCTGGCCCTGAATATGTTTCTTTCAGTGGAAAATATTATCTAAAACCAAAAGTAATCAGTGCATTGGTTCCCCAAAAGATAAGCAGTATAATGATTTAAGACAAAACTGTTCATTCATGAACCAGCCGTTCATGTAGTAGATACTTGATTACAAAAATTTCTCCACTTTGATAGTGTTTAAATTTACCCCCATTTTTAAAGTCTTTTGTCAATAAAATTGTCAGCATATTTCTAGTTTTGTTTCGTTTTTTTTTTAAATCAGGTTCTATGAATCTGTTAGAGAAAGGAAACTATGTATTATTTATAGAAGAAATAAGCAAAAAAAGTACCAGGGATAGTGCCTCAGTTTGCTCCTCATTGACTTTGAGCATTTTCAAATCAAGTGAAAAGTTGTAGCTTCCATTCCTCTTCTGTAAAATAAGGTTGTAAGGACACTCACCTCCTACACTTACATTGGATTCAGAATTATACGGCAATGTGAAAATTAAAGAGATGTATGAGAGCACTGTGTAAACTGTGAAATCAATCATAAGCAGAGTTAACTTACTAAAAGTTACTAGAAAAAGAACATGAAAAATCTTTTATTTCTTATTTCACCCTGGACATGAACAATTACTTCACAAAGTAAAATCTAAAAAGAATAACACAAACGTATCACCAGAGACCTAAGGATTGCTCTTAAAAGACAGTACCCCTTCCTCAATATTATATTACATAACATTCCTGTCTAATCAGTATGTAAAAGTATCCGTACAAACATGTGATTTCTTAAAAGTTTTTCTCCCTGGATACTGGGTAGTTCCTAAATGGTTAAATCTCAGAAACTGGGCTTTTAAAGCTGAGCCCCAGGTGTTGTAAAGACCAGCGCCATTGGTGTAATTGCCAGGGCCAGATAGAAATGTGGAGGCAAGGGAAGAGGTACTTGAGGGCTGTTTTTTTCCTAACTCTGTTTTAGAGTTTATGTTGTGGAGTAATTTTGTGTTTATGTGGTATTGTGAAATAAAGCAGAGATACCCTATGTTCTTTTTCTGGACCCTAATAGAAACCTGTGTATACATGACTGAGAACTTGATAATAAAATCCTGCTGCTGGCTATGGGAAGCTATACTGCATAGAAGAGAGAAAAATCTTACATATTTTACTCATACATGTGTGTTTGATGCGTATAGGGCTAATCAAAAAATAGTGTTTAATTTTTTTAATTTATTACAGTAAAAGACAGGTTGTCATTAATCCCCTCAGAATACTCAGCTTTGCTTCCAGGACCCTGTCCTGTCATCCCAGCCTCTTTCTGGAGCAGTTCTGGAGGTCCTCTCTTGACTGTCCATAGTTGTGATGTCACAGCTGCCTTCATGTCCTGAGGCCATTCAAAAAGTTCACTTTGTTATTTGGGCTTCAAGGAAGAACTAGAAACCACATGGTACCAGATCCTGTCAAGAGCTGGATATGGGCACACCATGATATTTTTGACAGAAACTGATCAAATATCATGAATTGTTTCAGGACAGAGAGGCACCCATTAAAGCACTCCTGAAGGGGAACTTCCAGAACTGCTCAGAAAGTGGCAAGAAGGATGGGACATGTGTGTCTGAAGCTAGAAAGAGTATGGGGGGAGGGCACTATGTTTTTTGCTGTAATAAAACATTTTATTCAAACTTTCACCATGTTTGGATCACATCTCTTAAGGACTGAGTTAGATATGCCCATGGTGCTTGTGTCCTAGAGATTCCCCTGTGCCCTGAGGGAACATTAGGACACATAGTAAGGGAGCACCAGGCTTCTGGGAAAACCTGCTGGAATGTGACCATAATGGCTTCACCTGAGCTGAGGGGAATCAGGTGAAGTAGAAGGCCTCTGGTTTGAAACAGAACCCACCTAGGTGCTTGGGCTTCCCCTGTCCTCCAGAAGTGGACCCTGTGCATCACTTATGCTTATGGTGGGTGCCGAGTGGGCTGTGTCTCAAACACCACAAAGCCCCTTTCTCTATGTCACCCCTTTGTGCTTTTTGAAGAGCAGCTCTACCACTTTGAGATAGACTCATTCAGTTGGGGGCATCCACGTGCCCAAATGCACTTGGGTTCCTTTTAGAGGAAGGCTTTGTCCTGTTTATTTTAATGTCTGTTTCTCCTAACTCATTGCTGGTGTCTGCTGGATGCTTAACAAGTGCTTATTGGGTTAAGTGACAGATAACGAAATGGTAGTACCATCATCCCAGGAGGTTACTGAGCACATCTTTATCTTTTCAGCAAACTATTCCCCAAGCAACTGCTGCAAAATATCCACGGACGATTCACCCTGAAGGCAGCACCGCAGCTTCCAGATCTCTCGGAGCCAGATCGACAACCCACACCCAGTCTCTCACAAGCGTTCAGTCCATAAAAGTGGTTGACTGAAGTGAATACACTCAGGTGACATCTGTTAAGTCCCCTGGTTTTACCAAGGGCTGGAAGTCTTTAGTTTTTAACATTTCTATATTGTGAGAATGTCCTAGGTATATCATGTTCATCTTATCAGAATTTTGCAAGAGACTTTTTCAAGAAGTAACACCCTTTGTAACTATATGTAAAGATTATTTTAATGTTATTTTTATTTAAGCAATTAAGTAAAACTTTTTTAATTAAAAATCTTTTTAATATGTTCAGTTTGTCATTGATTATGTCATCAAAGTATATAATGTTTCTTATACATTATTTCTAAAAGGCCAAGTCATTTCCAATGTTAATTTACTTGAAGAAATTTAAGAAGGAATTTAAGTATTAATAAAGCTAATAGAAACTAATATATTTTTACATTAAAAAGCTAAAGATCAAGAATAATAATTGTGATGTTTCTATCACAGCTTTTTGTGGTTTATTGTCTTCATTTTTGTGTAACAGTGAAAAATAAAGGTAAATACCAATACCTATGGGTAATTTTTTTTTTTAATATATGTGGTACAGGGTGGGTCTCACTATGCAGCTCGGACTCCTAGTGATCATCCTGTTTTCAGCTTCCTCAGTGCTGGGATTACAGGTGTGTTCCACCATGCCTAGTCTCTGTTGCTGGCTCAGCATGCCCTGGGTGGGGCTGGTGCATTGCTTGTCTCAGCAGGCACTCAGCCCACTGAGCTCTCTCACTGATTCTATCCTACAGGTAATTTTTAATGCTAAAAGAAAAGGAGGGAAGTGTTTAATAGTGGCACGAAACAAGTTGTACAAACATGACAAAGGAGTTTCCTATTAGGATGACCCTGTTTTGGATGTTCTTTCTGGCCCTGTTTGAGACTAGCATGGAACTGTCCTGTGGCCCATGTGCATATCATGTGCAGATGTGTCCTGGGCTGCAACCAAGAGGCTCCCAAGAGGGAGTCTGTGGAGAGCTGATGTAGAACAAGGAGGCCTAAGTTGCCAGTCCATAGTTTTATTGCTAGCCCTTTGTGTGGCCACACACATAAACCATGGAAACCTCATCACTGAAATAAAGAGTCAGATCTGCCAACCCCACCTATTTTGTGTTGTGCTCGTAGAGTACATAAAACTGTGTACGTTCTGGGCATAGGGGTACAACTCTTCTCTGCTGCTTCCACTGGGAATAGGACATCAGCAAATACATGTGATCAAGGCAAAAAAAAAAAATCCCACTTTCTAACAGGTCAGTCCAGGCCTTTTCTGAGTTTTAAAAGCAGCAGCCAATTCTGATGGAATGTGAGGTGCTTTGCCACATGATTCAAGGCTGTGGCCCAGCTTCAGTCTGGCCAACAGTTACCCGCGCTGCTCTCGTCCTGCCTGTGGCCATGGCCTCAGTGATGCCCTGCACTCAAGGCAGTCCTGCAGCCTCGCTGTGTGAACCTGAGACCTCTGGCCCATCCCATCTGCCTCAGAGTGGTGACGGCCACTCTGTCCTACACTCACCCATCTCCTGCCTGGTCACTCCCAGCCCAGATCTGGATTTATGCTCCTGAAATAGGGTGTTTCCATAAGCCAGGGGCTCAGCTTTGCTTCCTGAGGACTCCACACTGCACCTAGGATGGCTTTCAGTCTCCAGGCCAAGGCCATGTGGACAAACTAACGCAAAGGGGGAATCTTGTAACTAAGAATATCATAAGTACCTTTCTAGCTTCAAATAGTGTTGGCCCAAGTTAACAAACTCCACAGAACACTTTATAAGCAAGAGAGTGTCTTCACAGCCCTGCCTGATCCTGCACACTTACAATCACAGCACCCAGGAGGCTGAGGTAGGATGATCGTCATGAGTTCAAGGCCATCTTAGATTACATAGTTTTAAAAGACCAAAAATAAATAAAATTTTAAAATACTAAATATTTAAAAGACTATATCTTTTTTATTTAATTTAAATTTAACAATGGTTATAGTAAATATTTTCATCATCAGATCAGTTTAGATTAATAGATATAGGTATATAAGATTGATCAAATAAATATTAACACTTTCAATAAACATTACTTCTTTTTTTTTTTTTAACAGTTGACACACTGTATATTGTCCTCACAATAGTTATACAGAGCACTAGGTGTGGGCATGATACACCTTCCAATTGATATTGGTAAGGAAAGAAAAAAGTTAGCGTTCTTATATTAGGGAGACTATACAATATTTACACATGTAAAGACTATATGTTTATTTGTACATAAAAAGATATGGTCAGCAAAAACTGGCCATGCTGAAGACTAAATGGAGGTGAGACTTTTCACTCCCTACCTTTTACAGCTTTGGGGAGTGATGTGAGAATCTTGCCTGCCTTCTATGTTCTTAGCATGGAGTGGAGACGATGATGGTGTAAACTATACATTCGTGGTAATGGCCCTGGGCTCAAACTGCTTGTGATTTTATTACAGGCCTTACCATTTTAGAATCATGGGGGCCTTAAAGTGTGAGGGGGTCCACACAAACCAATGCAAAGGATTCCTGAGTTCACATTTGTTTCATAACTCATATACCAAAAATCTTGGCAGAAAGAATTGGAGTACATCATTTTTAAATCATGTCCTTTTAAAATCACCTGTAATTGCATCACCAACAGATGAAAGAGAATTGGTGTATATACTTCTGGTCTTTTCTAAGTAATACGTTACACATGCACAGGATTTAAAGCTGCCAGTGGCTCCATGTGAATTTTCTCTTGCTGAGGAGAAATCCCAGGTCATGATTTCCACAGGAAGTGTGTGAAATCAGGGGTCCCGTGGGGTTTCCCTCCCTGAGGAACACACGCTGTCCCTGTTTAGTAGTGAAGGAAACAAGACCTGAGGATTTAAATATTAACGTGCCCACAGCTCACACCTAGTAAGTTGCAGAACCTGTTTCAAACTGCATGTCCTCAACCCTTGTTCCCCTCAGTGGCAGTTGTTTTAAAGTGGATGGACAGAACCATCCTGCACTATGCGGCTGGGGCTGTGGCTACGTGTGCTGTAGCCCGAGACCAGGAGCGAAGTCAGCGCGTAACTTGCCTGAAGGAGAAAACGAAAACAAAACACAGACGTGCAGCAGTTGGGAGCGCACGCATTGCTCTTTCACTCTCAGCTGGAAGCTCCTGCCCCTTCCAGCTGAGTAGCTGAGAGGGAAATCAGTACTTCTGGAAGAAATGTATGGCAGTAAGGACCTGCGTTTAAAAGAACTGAGTGCTGAATTAAAAAAAAAAAAAAAAAAAAAAAAAAAAAAAAAAAAAAAAAAAAAAAAAAAAAAAAAAAAAAAAAAAAAAAAAAAAAAAAAAAAAAAAAAAAAAAAGTAGTAAATAGATATAATTGCATGCCTATAATCCTAGCACTCTGGGACGCTCAAGCAGATGGATCATAAATTCAAACTTAGCCTGGGAAACAGCCACTTAGTAAGACCCTCTGATTAAAAAAAAAAATAAGTAAAATGCAAAAAGGCTATAATAACTCAATGCAAAGGCCCATCATAGTACTGGGAGAAAAACAAAAATCCTGAGAAGCTAGGTGTGGTGGCACAGGGCTGTAACCCCATCCTGTGGAAGGCTGAGAGGTAGGAGGGTCGCCACAAATTGAAACCCAGCCTGGGCTACATAGTCTCAGAAAAAGGGGCGGGGGGATAAATATGATTTCTTCAGGCATTTATGAAATTGCACATTTCCTGGAGTTTGAGTCAGTTTTGCGTTTGACTTGACGAATCTTTTCTGCAAAACAGAAGATTGCATTATTGATTAATAGCTGACATGTCTAGTCACAGGTGCTCGCCTACGCCCACATGAGCCTTTCATGTAGACGCTTGTATTTCTTTGCAAGCCTTAGGTGGAACGCCAGCACCGGAAGGTCCAGTCCCTCCTGCTCAGGGTTGAGGGGGAGCCCTCTGTCTGCCTTCCTGCGACACTGGCACAGGAAGGGCAGACGCTGTGCGCATCGCACCGAGTTCGGGCTCAGTACTGTAGGCTGCAGCGAACACGCTGGGCCTGTGCTCTGCGGGCAGCTGCCAGGGACCCAGCCTCCACGCTGTAACACCAGAGAACCTGATCAGGGCTTTTAACAGAGTTATATTTAGCAATGACCTCAGCTGGCAAATGAACAGCTTGTGTGGCCTTTGTTGCTTAACGCAGAGGTGACATTTTCAAATCTACCCAACGGCAGACTTTTGCAACAGGGCAACACAGGCTGCTGAGCGAGACGTTCTTACTGTCTGGGCAATACCATCTCGCAGGAGGTGGGTCAGCCTTTGCGCCCCACCCCATCTGCCGCCCCACAAGACAGAAGCAGAAACTCCCACACTTTTCCAAAGTCCCTGCAGAGGGCAGATACTAGCACTGCCTGGCTTGGTGGGGCACACCCACACTTGGGAGGCAGAGGAGGAAGGATAGCTGTGAGTTTGGGGCAGCCTGGGCTACAAAGTGAGTTCAAGGCCAGCCTTAGCTGCCCTGCCAGAGCCTGTTTCAAAATGACACGCGCAAGCACGAACACACACACACACACACACACAGTGTCTGGTGCCACCCAGCTTGCCCACTGGAGGATGCCCCTTTCACAGCTCTAGGGGGGCTCAGCCCAGGCTTCTGCACCAGCCCAGACCACATGGGGCCGCTTCTGCTAGCTGGACACTGTCACTCACCAGCCAGTCCCGGGAAGCCTGCGCGCACCAGTTCCGTGTACAGGTGTCTGTCGGGGTCAGGCTGCGTCATCAGGGCCCCGTGCAGCCAGATGAGCAGTGCCCGGTGGCCATGCTCACGGAAGCTGTCTTTTCCTACCAAGCACAGGAGATTCGAGTGAATCTCAACTCCAACGCTCCCTTTCTGGCCCTGACAGCAGATACTCAGAGATGGAGCAAACCTCCGGTTTCCGTTCCTCCGCCTCCAGGCGTTCTGAGGACCGGCGTTGCATCCACCTTGCGTGGGCCAAGAGCGGTGGCCAGACCCAAGGCGCCTATTTCAGCTGGGCACAGCCTGTAATCCCAACACTTAGGAAGGCTGAGGGAGGAGGATGGCAACTTAAGCCCTGGCAGGGTAGCTGAGTAACTTAGTAAGACCTTTAAAGGGTTGAGTAAGTGCAAAGTCTGTGGGTTCAATCCCCAGTACCACAAAAACAAGGCACCTGTTTCACCTGGGCATCTCACTAACCTATACCTTCTGATTCAGAAGCCCACTCCAGCAAGGGCAAATATTCTGTTCCTTTCTCAACCTTGACAAAGGACCATATTTACATGAAAATAAGACCTAACTGGAAAATAAGCCCTAGTGTGACATTTCAAGATGTTGATAACATAAGCCCATCCCCCAAAATAAGCCCCAGTTAAAATCAGCCAGAGTGGTGCATTTTTTTTAATTTTTATTTTATAGTATTATTTTTATTTTTTAAATGTATTTGGTACAGGGTCTCACTGCAGAGCTCCAATTTGTAATGATCCTCTTATTTTCAGCCTTCCCAGCTCTGGGATTACAGGTGTGCATCACCTGGTCCAGTGGCATGTGGGGGTGGGACCAGCTTGGCATATGGTGCCAGGGATCAAACCCCAGTCCCTGGGTTTGCCTAAGCAGGTGGTTAGTGCTTAGTCCACTGAGCTATCTCACCGGCCCTCAGATGGGCACATTTAATATGTCACAATAGATTACTGAATTATAAAATAATATTAGGAATATATAATTAAATATAAATAATATCGAGACTAATGCTTATAAAATAGATCATTTGTAAATTTCAAAGCCGAGGTTTTTGGATGAGAGATAAATACCTATGTAAATAGATATACTTCGGACATTACTAAATGACCAGTTAGAGGACAGACACAAGACACAAATAACTCTCGATACCAAACAGACATGTTTGTTTCTAATGTGAATCTTCATTGTAATGGACATACTTAATGCACTCATGTGAGCTAAATATGTTTTCTAAATTTTGGTGCTTGCAACTTTTTGTCACTTTTGTGTGGATAATTATTCTTTGGCAGGGGACATCTCACCATATAGTCGAGGCTGGCCTTAAACTCACTATGTAGACAAGGCTGGTCCCAAACTCAGCAATCTTATTGCTTTAGCCCCCCCCCCCCAGCCCCAGAGTTCTGGGATTACAGCCACACATGACCCCACAAGACTTCTGGGCTAGCCTTCTTTGTGTGGCAAGGCTTGGAACCAGTCTCAGGTCCTCCATCTTGGCAGGCAGGGGCTGAGCTGCTGAGCTCTGTACCTGGCCCTGAACCATCACTCTTGACTGTCATTACTTTTGTGGCTGCTCGGGTCTCCTGAGTCTTCCACAAATGCTTGCTTTAATGGGAGCTCAGGAGCCTGGCCTGCAGGAGGTGGTGACCTGGGACCCAGGGGGTGAAATCACCCACAGCCACCTTGGCAATGTGCTCTGAGGAGCTGTGCAGACAGGAAGTGCTCATCCAGAGAGAGGCCACTGCTGACAGCAGTGATGGGGTCAGTGGTACAACAGGAAGTGGAGTCTCAGGAAATGCAGGCTGAAGTCTGGGGTTTGGACAGTTACGAGGCTATTCCAGAAAGAATATTGGGCCAGGGAGATAGCTCAGCAGCACAGCTCCTGCTTGTCAAGCACAAGGTTCTGAGTTCAATTCCTCGTGCCAAAACAAAAAGAAGTGACTATATTTGTATAAGTGTAGATTTTTGCACATGAATAGATGAATCAATATAGATTATTGCATATGAATAAATATAGAGTAGTATACATGAAAAAATAAGAATCTGAAAATAATTCTTATTGCATCTCTTGAAGCAAAAATTCATATATAAGACTTGGTCTTTTGGGGAAAATACAGTAAGTTTTCTTCAGTGCCATCGACAAGTAACCTCTTTGTTCAAAAGCCCACATCTGATAGAATTGGCCAGCATAGGCCACCACTGTTACTACCCTAGTTATGATCCCCACCAAGCAGAGCTGATGTGGTAGAGATCTGTGCCACGTACCTCCTGAAGTTCCGAGCTTTCCTTGTCTTTTGCACTATTGGGACTGAACCAGGGGCCTTGGCTGTGCCAGGTGAGAGCTCTACCTCTCAGCCACGCCCACAGGCTGCTCTGGAAAGATTTAATTTGAAGCCTTGAAAATCCCCCTCCTCCTAGATTCCTAAAGGCATCTCAAGTTTTCCGGAGAGCACAGAATACTATGTTTCTAATTAGCCACAAAAGAGAATCCTGATAAGGTGGCAGCAACCAGCTGTATTTAATGTTTTCAATACACTGCGTTCCATTTGCTCATACAAAAGCGTGTCTTCATAGGAACCAGAAGAGGGCCCACCAGCTGCCTGAATTTTATATGAAAGCAGTCAGGGGTGTGGAGCTGTGGTTCTGCTATCTAATCCTGAGACAAAATGCAAATCAGCCTTCCTGAAGCCACCATGTGCCTTGCAGGGGACCACTCTGAATAGAATGCTTTGCCAACAAAAGGGCTTGCCTCTTTGTTTCTAAAGTTAACAAAGGAATTGGGCTGGGGATATGGCTCAGTGGCATAAGAGCCTGCCTGGCAAGTTCAGGTAAGGTCCCAAATTCAATCCCTGGTGCTGCAAAACAGTACATAAATAAAATTAATGAAAAAATCAATAAAAACTCTAAACTTCTTAGGTTGTGAAATCACAGAAAAGCAAAGCTACCTGTGTCTGCAGTTATAAAATAAATATAAATAATCCAGCTACCTGGGAAGCCAAGGCATAAAGATGGCAAGTTCAAGGCTAGCCCAAGGAATTTGGCAAGATTCCGTGCTAACGACATAACAAAATGAAACAAGGCTAGGGAAATAGCTCAGTGGCAGAGCACTTGCTTACCATGAATATGGTCCAGGGTTTGAACCACAGCATTACAAAAGAAAAAGCTGAGGAACACAGGTGGCTTGACCTCCTTGATTCTGCCAGCTGGTATCCAGCTAAGGGGACTTGGAAACATCTAATCACAGCACCCTCCATGACCTTCTTTGTCTCTCACACCCAGGACAGCCCACCCTTCCCAGGCCACATCCTATAAGAACCTCTTCCCCCTTGACCTGGTTGAGGGGAACCCTCCCGGAGCAAAACCTAAATAATGAGCCTTTTGACTTGCAGAGCAAGTCCATTTTCCCCAGGACAATCACAAGGGGTGGGAGAAATTAGGCTGGTGTCCCAGCAGCATGCCCCACTGTTAAGTCCTTGCTTCCCTGGTGCCCGCTCAATTGGGAGCTTTAGTCCTTTGTAGGCTAAAGGCCACCTTTTCAGCACAGCTCAATAGCCATACTCATCCGTTACAATCTTCAGCTCACTGCAAGCTCCAGTGAGCACTTGCTTTCTGCCACGCTTCCCGTTGCAGACCTAGACTTGGGTTCCCATGCTGGACCCCTGGGCTCTTCTTCTTCCTGTGAGTACTGGGGAGCCCCATGGGAAGGCAGGAACCATGGGGCTACATGCACCTGTCCACTGCTCCTCAATGGCTCTGATCTGGTCATCTGTGAAGTCCCACGAGCGTGCCAGCCTCTGCCACTCGGAGACCTTCAGCTGACGGTACGCCAGGTCCCAGAGGAGGGCACGGAGGTGCCTGGTCTCCAGGCTGTGGTCTTGCTTGAAGGTCAGCGCAAAGCCTGCTGACACAGCCTCCGGATGCGCCTACATTGGAAACGACTATTCTGGGTTATTCAGACAGGCTTGCCTCCCACCTTCGACCAGACTGTGTGTGCCCTGCAGACACAGCCAAGGAGGTGGCGCCTGAGCCTCCTTTCCCTGTCAGCTATTATCATATCACTGCTTGTTAGACAAGCGCCTGAAATAAAAAGTTAAGTACCGTCTGTCAGACACAGGGAATGCAGGATTTTGTAGTGCAATGCCTATGCTGACTAGAACACACTCGCCTCATTTAGTTGTTGCAGGGTCTCACTACACAGCTTGGACTCACAGTGAACCTCTCCTGTGCTCAGCCTCCCCAGCCCTGGGGTTACAGGCATGTGCCACCATGCCCAGACTCACCAGCTCGGCCTACCCTGGGGGGTAGGACTGGTGCACCATGAGGTGCCAGAGATGAACCACTGAACTTGCCTAAGCTTACTTAAGCAGGCACGTTAGCCCACTGAACTATCTCGCTGGCCCCCATTCTTCTTCTAAGTATTTGGTTTTCTTCTACCAAAGCTTCAACAGGGCCCAGGCCAACAGATCCTCAACAAGACCCACTACTGGGTGCTCAGTGCACCCTTCTCTAGCCTGAGGAGAGAAGCCAGGAGCCAACCCCAGGCTGGAAGGAAAAGAGGTGCAAAGAGATTGGGTGGGGTCCCTGATTTCAAGTCCGTGAAGCCAGGCTCAGCCCAACAGCACCTGGCCTGGCTTGGTATCTTCTTTCCTGGCTTCTGGAAGGCTCCCTCCATCCATGTTAGGCTACGAACAGCAGACATGAGTTGCCTATTTTAGAGATAATAAAGTACAGGTCTTCTCCCTGTTGGCCCCAGCTTTACTTCCATAGTGCCCAGCTCTGAACAAATCCTAGAAGATGAGGTTGATGGTGGAGAGAACCAGGGAGCAGCAGTGCTGTAGGCCTCTCTGCACCCCTGCCTCTTTCTCCTGAAACAGCAGCAAATCTCACAAAAGTCCACAGCACAGAACAAAAGAAGGGAGCAGAGCGCACCTTGGAGCTTCAGTGTCTTATGTCTTGGGGGAACCAGTGTTCCTTGAGCACCCTAGGGTTGGGCCAGGTGGACCCTCGGCCTCAACAGCAAAGCCCAGACCACACCCAGCTAAGTGGGGGCCAGAGGCAGCCTGTGCGTGAAAGCCCAGAAGGCCAGGTCAATTCATTTGTACTGATGGAATCTTGTAAGCTGGAATTAGGGCTTGAAAGGATGTAAGCCAGATTTTAAGAAGCCCCTTTGCCTCTGAATCACTGAATCTAATGCTAAATGACTGGGAAGCTGCATAGCTATATGTTATGCATAAGCAGATACTAGATACAAGAAAGAAAATTTAAGTTATATTGCTAATCTTTTTATTAGGAGCCAATTTATATTAGACCAGAATATAAGCTTGTCTGATGAACAAAACTGACTGCAAATAATAACAAATGCATTTAGTAAATATATACCTCTAAAAGATTACATATATTATAGATAGATAGATAGATAGATAGATAGATAGATAGATAGTCTCACTGTGCAGTTCAGACTGGCCTTGAGCTATGTAACCGAGGCTAGTCTCAAACACACAAAACAAAGCCCAGACTGCGTGAGTGCTGGGCTTGTCTCAGCCTTCTGAGTGCTGGGATTACAGGTGCACAACACCATGCCTGGCTGTCTCTCTACATATATTAAAGAAACAAATCTCTCTCTTGCCTCAGACCTCAGAACTGCAGCTGTCTCCAAGGTTAACAGCTCTTACCTTTTCAGGGGCCTCCTTCAGTTATATTTTTACACCATGCAGAGTTTTCAAAACTTCTCTAATCCTTGTATCCTAAACATTTGCTAGGAAAGAGGCATGACTCCAATGTTGAAAAAAACCTGACTTATCTAGCCGAAAGTACCACATCAGCAAAATAAAGTCAGTGAATATTTCTGGTGTTGGGCCAGTGAGATAGCTCAACAGACTAAGTGCCTGCTTAGGCAAGCTCAGAGACCAGTGTTCCAACCCTGGCATCAGAGGTGACCCCAGCCCTAGCCCCACACCCAGGTATGCTGAGCAGGCCACTGAGTCTGGGCACGGTGAAACATGTCTATAATCCCAGTGCTGGGGAGGCTAAAAACAGGAAGATCACCGCGAATCTGAGCTGCATGGCATATTTCTGGTTTAAAAGATGTAGAGGCAACAAATTAAAAAATAGGAGAAAAGCATGGAACTTAATAAAGTCCCCTTTAGTAACATGTAGTAACAGTTTTAAAAATAAGCATAAAGATAAGAGAAAGAGGAGAAACTACATAATAAGAGGAAGGGGCAGGAAAGGACAGAGATTAAGTTGTGAGGCGGCCGCTGAGGCTCTTTCTGGGCTCTGAGGGTGGGTCACAGCCACAGAGCAGTGCTGGGTGTACACAGTGGCAGCTGCACCTTACAATGAGTCAGGGATGGGCTGTTGCCCCATGGTGGTGTAAGCGCACTGTGACAGCCACACAGCCATCAAATCACCTGGTGACACCTCTCACAGAGCAAGACCTTGTCACTAAGCAACCCACGACTGCTGGGCCACAGTACCAAGACAATTAGAGAGGCAGACATAAATGCCTTTCGTTTCAGGGACTTAAAGGAGATTCCCCAGGTGAGCAGCCAGTCAGGTAGTTCTTGGGGCAGAGCCCACCAGAGGGGACCTGAGTCCTGGGGCTGGCGCCTGAGGCTGAGGGCCCCTGCTGACATCTTGCTTGGGGACATGGGCAGGGATCTGGCGGGACAGGGTGGCACAAGAGTGGCAGATACTTGGCTGTATTCTCAGAAGAATAAAGCTTCATGCCAGTCACACACTCAGAAGTCCATGCAGGGTGTGCTGGAGACCACAGAGGCTGGACCTCGAGCACATGAGGAGAGGGCACAGCTGAGCACCTTTCAGGGCCCAGCACGAGAGGCGCTGGAGAACACAGACAGAGCCACCCCACCCAGGGGTCCCACCACCCCTGTGGCAGCCTCACCTCTATCCAGGCCTGGTACCGCTCTGCCTTGATGAGCATGTCCACAACCAAGCTGTGGCTGCCCCGGGCGGCCACTGCCAGCGCAGTCCTACCCTGCTAAAAGCAGAGAAGACAAAGGGTCAAGTGGTGTCACCAGATAGTGAAGATAGGGCCTGTGTTCTGATGTCCATCCCACCACTTCCTGGCTGGGTGAATCCAGGCTCTGCGCGCCTCGAGGCCCAGGTGCAGGGGGAGGGCAACGTGACAAGGCACACAGAGCACAAGGGATGAGCCATCCCTGAGGTATCCTGGCCGCTCCTGCTGACCCTCAGCCCAAGAGTGTGCAAATGGGAAGGAGCATGCAACTTCGAGGCAGTGTCTTGAAGAGAGGAGAATGGCCTTCTCCTTTCACATCTCTCTTTCAGCGTGGAATGCTGAGAAGACAGCAGGAACACAAACAGCCTCTTTGGACCAGGAAGTCAAAGCAGTATTTTGAGAAGGGTGGAGACATATGTCAGAAAAGGGCTATGTCTTCTTAAAAGCCCTATCAACACTGACAACGCGACTTACCACATGGCACAGAATTCAGTTTTTCCTATTCTCTCACACAGAATGAACACAATGAGCTGTTCTGGACATAAGTTGGAGTCCGCAGTCCTAGAGCCCATATGGTGTCATAGACAAACTACCGGAAGGGGCACCTTTCTTGGTGGCCATAACTCGAGGCTGGGGCACAGGGGTTTACAAACAGCAGCCCCTGCACTCCCTGCAGTGCACAGCTTCATTTCCCTGAACAAAGGATGGTAGTTCTCCCCTGCTTGGGAAAGGTAATGTGAGTGAAGGGCCAGAATCAGCTCCAGCAGTTCTGGCCTCAGGACTTGGACTGCTGCCCGTACGGGCCCAAAACACAACCAATAATTGTGGTGCGGGGCCAGGTACTGGCAACAAGAGTGACTCCCCCCACACAGTGGTGGAGCATCAGGCTGTTAGGCCAGCACCAAGAAACAGGTCGGCTGGGAAAGCAGGGTTGAAAGTAATCAGCCTCTCATCCAAAGAGACAGTAATGAAATTAGGCAGAACCGCATTTTGCCAGCATTTAGCAAGCCTCTAATTGCACACTGCCTAAATTCTGGCCTGTAAAGCCATTTGAATCACCATAATTAGTCTATTTTGGGAAAGCAGCATTCTGAAAGCCAGAGTTTCAGAAGGAGAAAATCATCTCAGCAAGAATGCGCTGGAGAGAAAGGCTAACACTTCTACCCTAGGTCGCAATAGGAGGTGGATCATTCACCTCGGTATGCTTAGTGAAACTCAGGCCAAGTTGGATGTGCTGGTACATGCCTATAATCCCAGCACCCAGGAGGGTGAAGCATGAAGGTTCACCACAAGTTATAGGCCAGCCCGAACTACACAGGCAGACCCAATTTTACCAAACAAAGGAAAGGCCAGCAAGATAGCTCAGTGGACTAAAGTGCCTACTTAGGCAAGCTTAGGAGAGCCCAGGGACCATAGATTCCTGGCACCACATGCCACACAAGCCCCGCCAAAGGGCAGACTGAGCTGGCCAGAGTCTGAGCATAGTGGCACACACCTGTGATCCCAGCACTGGGGAGTCTGAAAGCAGGAGGCTCACCATAAGTCCGAGCTATATAGTGAGACCCTGCCACATAGATATAGATGATGATATAGATATAGATATAGATAATATATATTATATAGATATAGATATAGATAATATATATTATAGTTTTATAGGATAGTTTAAGGTAGTCCTACTACTAATTGTTGTTAGCTCACTTGAAAGGGTTATTGCCCATAACTTTTGATCAAGTTTTCATGCCTATATTTTGTAATATGAGCAACTACATTGAAGATAATATGCAATATACTAACCATTGTTACTCTCCTACAATCTTATTTTGAAATATTATGTCATTGTTTTTATTGTTTATTTGTCTTTTCTTTAAACTAATAAGTAAGTAAATACATAAGAAAAGAAACTCAGGGCTTGAAAGAAAGTAAAATTTACAACAAACCCTGGCTCCTTTTTTTTCTCATCCAGACAGTGATGTGGTCATGGAAACAGCTGGGGAAGCAGGGAGTAATGTAGTGTTGATTTATTAATGAAGCATGAATTGGCTGCGCCCTGCCTGGGCAACATCAGGACTTAGAAAGAGCCAGTCTCTCAGCACAGAAAAGGCCCGGGCAGTGGGTACGGTAGCACACACCTGCCTTTTGAGCAGGCCAGAGAGGTAGATAGTGCCAAGTTGGATGGTACCAGCCTGGGCAGCTTAGTTACTTGGGAGACCCAGTATCAAGATAAAAAATACAAAAGGGCTCAGTGGAAAGGCAACGTGTTCCATTCTCAGCCCTGAAAAGAAACCCGACTCACACCGAAGGTAACAGATGGCTACTTCCTACTGGACCAACATAAATGTCTCATTGCAAACTACACTGGGAAAAGTTAAGGAGCCCCGGAGCTAAAGAACTGGGGGGCGGGGGGGGGGGGGGGGGGGGGGGGGGGGGGGGGGGGGGGGGGGGGGAGGATGCTGGGGCTGGAGTGCTGCGGAGCAGGTGTGAAGCCCTGGGTTCTAACCCCAGCACCAAAATAGGAAGGTGAAGTTAAGATTACCAACTTCATATTATGTGTGTGTTACCCCCCCAAAAAAATAATACTGAATTAAATGGAAAAACAAGTGTAGACAAATGAACATTTATTTGTCACAGCTCTAGCAAAGGCTTAGGAGCAATGTAAACACTCACCAGTGGAGATAAAAATGAATTATAATGTGTCCTCACAACAGTTTAAAAAATAAAAAAGCTTTCCATTTACTAATCTGTAAAGATTGCCACTTTCAAAATGTTAGCATTTTAATAACAAGAAAAAAACTGCTAGCTACAGAACAGCATCATAATTATGTCACTACTTTTTAAAGATGAAACAATAAAATCAATGTACTTATGTTTACTTGTGTGTGCTTTAAGAAGTCCTGGAGAGCAACAGAAGAAACGTGTAACTATGGATCCATCTGGCCAGGGCTGCAGCTCACACTCACGGCCGCCAGGGGGCGCGCCCCCACCTCAACAGCAGAGGGAGAGGCATGATTACCTGATCAACAACCTTCAAATCACAGCCGGCCTTCAGCAGGGTTTCCACCAGCTCCACATTTCCAAGGTCAGCAGCCACGTGCAAGGGAGTTTGCTGCCTCTGCCACGAAAATATTTTACATGAAATGAAAGCACATGAAGGAGGGAAAAATAGTCCTCGCTCCGTAAAAAGACCGAGTAAGTTGAAGCATATTCTATCAGCCTAAGGGGAAAAGCATAGATCGTGTATTTTTACTTGGGTCAATGAAGAGGACAATCATTGAACTATTATTTATAATAGTAAAACACTAAGAAGAAGCTTCATGTAGTCAGTTATGCCGCATCATAGGTGACCATTAAAAATTATTTCATTGAGATAGCTCAGTGGGCTAAAGTTCCTGCTTAGTCAAGCTTAAGCAAGGTTGGGCAAGATCCCCGCCCAGCACCTCATGCTGCACCAGCCCTGTCCCCAGAGCAGGGGGGCGGAGTGCTGAGCCAGCCACACACACACACACACACACACACACACACACACACACAAATGTCTCAGAGCTGAATAGGTTAGACTATAGTCCAGCTTCTTAGGAGGATGAGGCAGGGCAACATGGGAAGACTTATGTCAACCCCAAAGGTGGGAGATGGGATTCATTATGAGATATCTAGAGTAACACTGACAGGAAATAGAGTGGCGGCCAGATTCATGAGGATGGGGTCTCCATTTGAGAGGTTGCATCGAGTTCTGGCTGGGTGCAGTGATGTGCACCTGGGTCGCGGCTGTGGCTAGATGTCCACCAAAGCCTCGTGCAGGCATAGGAGGAGCTTTCTCAGAGGCAGCTGGATCTAGAGTGTGTGACTGATTTATGGTGCACTGCTAGGATTAAGGGTGCGGGCATCAGGAGCGGGTGGGTATTGAACCAGTCCATTGATGGCTTTGGCAGTGCCCTGACCGCAGTAGCCTGGACACAATATAAGGGACAGAAAGAAGCTTGACTTCTCCTTTATTTTCTTTAGTACTTTCTGCCCACCATGGGCTATTTCTCTTCTGCAGTACCCTCCGCCAGCTGCCTTACCTAGGGGAAGGTTTTTGTTTTTCTGACTAGCTCAGGCTGCTTTAAGTATGGGTGTGGTGCAGCTTGTGGAGCTAGGGACCGAACCATGGTCCCCAGCGTCTGACTGAGTTTGTCCAAGCAGGTGCTTTAAACAACTGAACTAACCTACAAGCTCCCTTAAGCCACCTTACCTTAGAGCCAACTGATTAAGGACTGAAACCTCCACAAACTGTTGGCTAAATAAACAGTTCCTCATTTAAATTCAGGTGTCTGTTATTCTGACTCAGAGAATACCTAAGTAATTAAGACAACCTATAATCCTAGCTTCTCAGGGGCTGAGGCAGTGTAAAGCTTAATTCTAAGCCTGAGAAGTTTAGAAGTTTAACTAAGTGACTTAGCAGGGGGCCAGGTCCTCACTTGAAAACATCTTGAGCAAGAGGAGGACAGAGGGTTGATGTGTGTGCTACACCACCCAGGGAGGTAGCCTGCTTACCACACAGGGAAGGGACGGGGCTTCCTTCCCACTCCCTGTGGCTTTGTTGCTCTTGCTGCCACGAACGACCGCCCTCTGCCATGCCACCCTGCGTTGGACGGAAGCCTCCACAAGCTGTGAGCTAAACAGACTTTTCCTTCCTTAACCTTGGGAGTCAGGTATTTTGTCTCAGCGAGCAGAGAAAAGTCACCAACACAGGCCGGAGGATCACACACTGGAGCTGCCTGTGCAACTCAGTGAGGCCTCATCTCAAAATAAAATGTTTTAAAAAGAAGGGGAGCACCTGTAATCAATCCCCCCAGCTCTTGGGAGGCTGAAAACAGGAGAATCACTGAGTCCAGTCTGTGTAGTGAGACCCTGTAGATCCTATACTACAAACACAAAAAAGGAGGAGGGGAGATAGCTCAGTAAAATAAGTGCTTGCCTGACAAGCACAAGGACCTGAGTTCAATCCTATTAACACACACACACACACACACACACACACACACATTGGACACGGGGTGGTGAATTCTCACCATGTGAACACAATATGAATATGCTTAATGCCATGGAACTGCACAGTTAAAATGGTAACTTTCATGTTACACTTAGTTTACCACAGTAAAATATGAGTTCAAAAATAATGTTTAAGATAATTATTTTTATTATTTTTACAAGTGATAACATATTCGACAAAACATTAAAAACCATACAAAGGGGCAGCCAGATAGTTCAACAGACTCAAGTGCCTGCTTTGGCAGAGTGCAGCGGCTGGGGTTCGATCCCCATTCTGCTCTGCCAGCCCCATTCTTGGGGTGCAGACTGGACGTGGCGGCACACACCTATAATCCCAGCACTTGGGGGGGGGGGCTAAAAGCAGGAGGATCACTACAATCCTGACCTATGTGGTGAGACCCTGTACACCCTGTCCTAACTTCATAAAAAAAAAAAAGAAAACTTACCAGATAACATCATTACATCTAGCCGACCTTAATTTAAAAATGCACGGGAAGGAGATCAACTGCGCAAGCAGCCACCATGTCCTGATGGGGGTGAGCGCTTGCTCTTGTCACGATCTTGATCCCCACCTTGTAACACGCGAAGGAGCCCAGGACTCCTCCTTTCTTTCTGGGGCAACCCTCTTCCTGTCAAGAGAGTGAGTATTTCAAAAGAAACGTGTGAAAGCCTAAGAACCGCCCACCAGAGCCTCCAGCAGAAGGCGTGCTGGTGTGAGGACATTTTGCGAACTTCAGGACACAAAGGAGCTTGGGCTATGATCAAGATCAGACCTGAGGCCTGAGAGGGGGAGCAACCTCCCGGGGGCTACCCTGGATTCTTGCACCAAGACGTGGGGCCAAACACTGGGGGACTTGTTGTGGTTGTCTAAAAGCACTTAGGACAGCTCCAGCGGCAGGGGGCAGCTTGCTGCCTGGGGCTCATCATCCAAGACACAGTTCTACAAACCCACACAGAACACACACAGCACACGTGTACTACAGCACATCCCAGCATCTCACCATGTAGCTCTGGCTGCCCTCAACTCTCACCGATCCTCCTGCCTCAGCCTCCTACTCTGAGATTACAGGTATATGCCACACACCTGTATCTCATGTCATGTTGGAAATTCTGTTATAAGTTTAGAAGACAGAACACTATATTTTATATATAAATTATGAATTTTCTTAATTTATATGTGCATTCCTAGTCTAACCAAAAAGCTTGAGATGCTCAGTGGTTGGGAAGTATAATGGATGTGCCTTCCCTAGAGTGGATCCAAGCAGCTTCACGGAGACCAAAATCACGGATGAGTCTCAGTGTATTTAGCAAAGGCTTTGCCCATTAGGAAAAATTGGGGGCATGAGCAGAGGTAAATACGTAAATTTATGCCATCATCAGAGGACTCTGTCGCCAACTTTTGGTTAGCAAAAGACACAAAGCAGGAGAGAGTCCCTTGGGGAGGGAAGGGACAGTAGTGGAGATCCAGGTCCCACTGGCACTGGGCAAAAATCAGCCCAGGGGTTGGAGCTGGAGGCTGCTTCTGGGTTTACACAGGAGGAAATGGAGCAAGAGGTGGGTGAGACCGGAGCCCAGTGCCTCGATCCTGGAAGGGCAGCCCAGCTCCAGGTAGGGCTGCAGGGGACAGTGCCAGTCCCCTGTTGTTTCCCCCCACCTCTCATTTCCAAACAGTGATGCTGGCTCCCATGACACACCTAATTTTGCCCTAGTGGACAGAACTGAGGACTGTCCTAGTCCAACAGGTCTCTTGGCTTCAGGCAAAGGAAGACCCGGTTGCTGAAGCACAGCCTCCTTGTGGACAGGGCACCTGGCAGGGACAAGCACTCACACCAGGAGTGGCTTTTGATTTAGGGAGCCTCTGACCATTTATCTCTGAGCTACTATTTGTCAAAAGTGCCTGTTACACGTTTCTCAAAAAGCTTTGCTAGTGTGAAGGATTTCTTCAGGGTCTCTTCAAGCACTGACCGAACCCTGTGCCTCTAAAGACGGCCAATGTGCAGAGTGAGCCTGGAGGTGAGTAGAGGTTACTGAGGAAAAGAGGTATGTGAAGGGTAAAATGCACCTTTTGAACCAGACCAGATCTCCCGTAAACACCCCCTGTGCTGAAATAAGCAAATAAGGCCTCCTGTCTGGTCACCCCATTTACCTGATCTAAGATGTCGGTGTCATGCTGTGCCCGTAACAAGCTGCTTACAACAGCGATGTGGTTGTTGCCGACTGCCATGTGAAGAGGGGACTTGCTAGGCTGCAGGAAGAAAGAAACATTTCAAATCTAAAAGATTCTGCTTCTTCAAAGCAGCCCATCTCAGCAGCTGCTGCTTGGATGGCCCCCAGGGTTCGGTTGCTGTCCACCACCTTGGTGGCTCTTGTAGGACTCGGGTCCCTGTTTACGCTGGGTAGGTCCTTGTGTTGAGCTTTCCGGCCTCTGCAGCAGGTAGTCACACATGGCGGCCACACCACTAGCAGTCAGATCCCTCTTGCTTCTCTCTGGATCAGTCAGGTCATGCAGGCCACATGGCCTCCCCAGGCCTCTGATCCTCCTGCCAGCCCAGGCCAACCCAGCCCAAATGCACCTCCTTCACAACACCCTGGGCCTTAGCTCAGCTAGCTGCCCCAGGAGGAGAGAAGGTAGCTGCAGGGGAAAGAGGCACAGAAGTGGCTAAGGCCAGCAAGGTGAGGACACTGGGACGGAAGTCTCCAGGGCACATTCAGCACCTTCACTGAATACATACACACACACACACACACACACACACACACACACACACACACACGCATTGTTCTAGGTTACAAGCTAGGTTAACTCCAGTTTTCCAGTAGTCCCATTCACAGTCATCCTAGCACTTGTGTCCCACATCTTCACTTTCCACATGAGGCACAGAAAGCAGCCGTGACTTCCCCCAGCATGAGAAAGCGACCTAGGAAAGGCTCAAGCCCAGGCTCTCCTGACTCCAGCGTCTGCACCATCCTCCTCCACCTGAGGCCGAGGAGATGGATGGAAGAGAAATGCAATGCACGGGCCAGAGTTCCACCAGCACGCGGGAGGAAGAGAAGCAGGACAGGGAGGGCAACAGGCCCAGCAGCCAGAGGTCACTGAGGGACCATGGGGCAGAGGAGAAGATGGTGCCAGGGGAGGTGGGCAGCCTGAGGGCAAAGCTGTGTAGGTCTCCTCTGTTCTGGGGTCACCTACTCCCTTGAGGCATCAAGCAGGAACAAGAAGCATCCCTCTCCTCAGAGAAATGAACAGCATCCCTCTTGCCAAGCCCACCCACCTTGCTGGGGCCTAGCTACTCCTGAGAAACAGGAAGCATCCTTGGATTGACCACGTAGGACCGGGGCCAACTCAACTACACTGCCTCTAGGCTCCAAAAACCACCGGACAGGGTTCAAATTACATCCTTTCTCTCTAGAATTAACATAAGAAATAACACTGGCTCAGCAGGATCAGAGGAAATTATATTCTCACAGGAGAAATGAAAATACACTGGAAAACAGAGGAATGTCTCTTGTCTAATTCTAGCACAGAGGGCCTTTGTTAATTTGACCAAAGCCAATCCAAACTTTAGAAAACCTACCTCAGTCTAAAGGGCTAACCCTAAAAAAAAAAAAAAAAAAAAAAAAAAATGATGGCTCAATGAAGGGGAGTGAAGCCACCACCCTCCTTCACATTTATAGCACCTGCTGCATTTTTCCCAGCCTATTGAGATTAGCACAGGGGGGTCAGGGCCCCTCCTGACATGTGAGAAGGTTTGGTTGCACGAAACACAAATACTGAAAACACAGAGATTTCATTTGGCTCAGGAACTTCAGTGACTTCTAAGACTCTTTCCCATGGGCTGTATTTCTCAAGATTAAAACAACCTCTAGAAGGGGTCAGAAAGAATTGCTCCCTTGTGAAGCACCTCAGCCCCCACAAGCATTAGTGGGGCGTCTCTCCCACCCAGCCCAGCCCAGCCGGCCTCCCAGGCAGCAGAGCAGACTCACCCCAGTGCGCTGCAGCAGGTCAGTGTTCTCACTGAGAAGAAAGCTGACCAGGGACGAATGGCCACGCTGGGCTGCTATCTGCAAAACACTGACATTGTGCTGCAAGAGACAGAAGGAAGGGGCAGGGGAGCCCTGTTACCAGCGGGGTGCTGTCTGCTATCATGAGGACCACGAAGCAACAGCGCCAAAGTGATGGCACTGGAGGCAGAGCCTTGGGAAACAACAAGGTTCTGAGGCCGGGGCGCTCTGGAAGGGGATGCCAAGGACACACTTAAGCTACCTTACAAGAAACTTCCCCAAGCTAATATCCTCCCAGAATTTCGTGTGCTGACCAGCAGTAGAGGTCTCTGAAAGGACCACCCTAGACCAGCACGACAACCCCAAGTTACCCTATATCTGTGTGATGTCTGAGAATCCAGCTAATTTCAGTCTTTTGTTTACATCTGATAGGAAACCAAGCCAGTCTTTCCATCGGGCAGTTTAAATCTGGGGCCACAGCAGGCTTTTTTTTTTTTTTTTTTTTTTTTTTTTGTCTTTTTGAGACAGGGTCTCGCTATGCAGTTGAGGCTGGCCTTGAGCTCACTTTTGTAGCCCAGGCTGGTCTTGAACTCGCACCAATCCTCCTGCCTCAGCCTCCCGACTGCTGGGATTACAGGCATGAGCCACCACGCCCGGCTCACAGCAGGCTTTTGATAGCACAGGAATTCCAAAGCCTTACTTGTGTGAAGGAGGACACCCATTCAGGAATTTCAGACACAAACAGCCCATTTCCTTTGTCCCGGGGCCACTGTGAGTCTCTTACTGGCTGGCTCCCACCCTGTAGAGCATACTTCTTCTCTACCTCTAGCCCATGTACAACCTCTTTGCCTTTTCTTTGTGTCCTGTCCAGCTCTTTGTTCAGGACATGAAGGTCCTAGAAAGAAGTCCCAGGACTCTCCAACTGGGAACATTGGTGCCCCAGCTGGATGGCTCCCTGCTCAAGGGTACAACCTCTCCTGATTACCTTCTACCCTTCAGCCAGCCCAGCACAGTGACTCCAGAACTGTGGAGAGAGGCTCGCTCTCCATTTTGCTGTTTTCCACCACCATGACCTGCTGCCCTCTGCCATGTGCCAGTCTTCCTTGGAGCCTGCTGATAATGGACCGAAACCTCCACAAACTGTAAGCTTAATAAGCCTTTCCTTCCTTCATTTCGGGTATAGGCATTCTGTCTCAGCAGTGAGAGAAAAGTGACTGAGACCCATGCCTAATGAGAACAGCTCACAACACACTGCGAGAAACACAAGCTTGCACAACAGCCCCTGCGATCCCACACAGCCCATTCTTCTTCAAGGATGTCTTCCCCACAAATGTGCTTAATCTTGGACCAATGCCACCCTCATTACTCCATTCTATGGCCAGAGAATATTGTTTTAAAATGTCTTATACAATCTTCTTCATTTTGCCTTGAAAATGTCTCTGGCCTCCGTGTCCTTGAATAAGCATCCAGCTTACGACAACACAGACTCCCACTGCAGCGCTCTGCTCTTCCATACAAGCTTCATCATTGGAGAATCTCGCTCCATGTGTTATTTAGGCCAGTACCACAGATCCATGAATGATAATAGCATTGTTTTAAGCCACTGAGTTTTGAATTGGCTGGCTGTGAAGCAATAGATAGCTGGAACAGATGCTAAGAGTAGTAACAGATACAGCTCTGACTAATTGAAATCCAGTGTGAGCTAATGCTAAATCCCTTTATGACCCAGAATAAGTGATTTATCAATCTGGGGCCCCTGGGTCTTCCTAGTAAAACTGGCTCAGTTATCTACATTTGTTTTCTTGGCTGCTGTAAAAAATGACCACAGACTTAGTGGCGGAATGCAAGTGTGTCATAGTTCGGGAAGTCAGGAACTCTGAGATGGATCTGGCTGCGTTCAGAAGAACAACTGGATCCATTGCTTTTTCTACCAGTTCTTTGAAGGCTTCTGCACTCCGGCCTCACCCTTAATGCATCTTCCAGGCCAGCAGTGGTTGCAGAGTTCTCGTACCACACTATCCTGACCTCTTTGCCTCCTCTCTGAGATCATAAGGGATCCTTTTGATTACCTTATACCCATTAGATAAACCAGGAAGTCTCAGTGCCATATCAGCTGGTTAGTCATCTTAATTCTCTCTAGAATTCTCTTAACATACTCACAGCTATTATGCATTAAGATGTCAGCATCTCTTGGAGAGGGGGACATCATCCTACTTGTTTCTCTCAAGCCACAGTAATGCTTGGAAGCTATATAAACTAAATAACTATAGAAATCATACTTATAATTTTATTTATTCCACTAAAATTTTATAATATGCATATCTATGTAGTATATATATATATGTGCATATATATAATTAGATGATATTATTATATTATAGCTAGATGATATGATTAGGATTTAATTTTCATACCTGCCAAATTGTTATTATAATCCACAGCCAGACCCATCTCAGACTTCCTGAACTCCAGAACTGTGACACACTTGCACTCAGCCACTAAGTTTGTGATCATTTATTACAGCAGCCAAGAAAACAAATGTACATGACTGAGCCAGCTTTACTGGGAAGACCCAGGGGCTGAGACTGATAAACCACTTATCCCAGGTCATAAAGGGATTTAGCACTAGCTGGAGGAAGACAAGGCTATAAAGCAAATCTTAGTCTTCCTGACATTACATTCCAGTGAGGATGGACAACCTGTGGACCCATGGGTTCCTAGACTGATGTCAGTAAATCAGTAGATTCAGAATAAATCTATTTCGTATGTTCTAGATGCTAGTACCACAATAAAATCATCTAGTTATAAATGGTGCAGTGGAAATAAAACACCATGAATGGATGGCTGTTCTCTGGTGATGACCAAGAAAACCTTCTTGATATTTAGGCTGAGATCAAAATAGTAATAAGTCCCTCCCCTGGGAAGATCTGAAGCCATCTAAGGCAGAGAGAACTTTGGAGCTCCCAGCAGGAATCCTCTAGTAGCAGGACTTCTCTAGCTGTGGGAGTTCACAGCACAGCAGGGCAGTGTGAAGGATTATAAACTTCTAATGAAACAAATATGCAAAACCCAAAAGAAAAAAATTATTCATTCCAAAACATCAAAAGAGCACTATAAAATTAAAGTGAATACTTAACTGGCATACCTCATGGATTATTAAATGTAATATGCATAAAATATTATATTAATGAACAATTTGCCAGGTATGCAAATTAAATCCTAAGAAATCAGGGTCACTTATCAATTATATAAGCTTATTGTGTCCAAATAACTGTAAAAGTAAAATGGAAGTCTTTCAGAGTGCTGTAATTAGCCACAAAATGGAGAAAGAGGAGATGGGGAGAGGGGGGAAAGAGGAGAGAAAGAAAAGAAAGAGGAAGAGGAAAAGAAGAAAGAGGGAAGAGAGAGAGAGAGAGAGAGAGAGAGAGCTTGTTCCTTCATAGTCCTCTCAGGGCTGGACAGAAGTAGATATATTATTGTACTAATATTTTATTATATATTAATCATTTTAATTAGTGTTTAATGATGAAGATTTTTCTATATCACAATATATTTTTGGTATATATAATTATAACTTACAATATCTAATTTTCTAAGAAATAGATGTGCCAAACGTTTGTTCAGCCTTTTCTTACCATTCATTTACATTTAGAGTATATCTAATTCTTTGGCCTTTGATGGTAACTTTATCACTTTAATGTATGTAGTTAGCTCCTTCCTCCTTTTAGATGATTCCTTTAATGTAATTTCCCATACATGGCTGAAAAGGAAATGAAAGCTTGATTTGCAAGAGGGCTGCACAAATGTAGACTTCCACCAGCAAAATGCAAGGGCATACAACCTTTCCTGTGTGGAGCTTTATTCTTGATTTTAATGTTTAATTTCATACCATTTGAAAAGGAATTGTTTACTATGTGCTGACATAAATATCTCCAAGATATCAGCAATTTAACTAAAACCCACAAAGTGCAGAGCAATGCACATTATACATGTTATAATTTATGTAGCATCAGTGTGTATATGAGGGTGTGAGTCAACTCACACTTCCACATTGAATGCATGGGTATTCCTGGAAGACTAACTAAATTTCCAAGGAGTGACACTGAGATGTGGAGTTGGGAGTGAGACATTTCTTTTTTTTTTTTTTTTTTTTTTTGTCTGTTTGAGACAGGGTCTCACTATGCAGTTGAGGCTGGCCTTGAGCTCAGTTTTGTAGCCCAGGCTGGTCTCGAACTCGCACCAATCCTCCTGCCTCAGCCTCCCAAGTGCTGGGATTACAGGCATGAGCCACCATGCCCAGCTGACATTTCTTATCATATGCTCTTGGGTACTGTTATGGTTTATGCCTAGTTGTCCCCCAAAAGCCTCAAGCAGTCATGGGACAGCTTCTGGAATTTGTGATTGATTACTGATCCAGTGCTGGGATTACAGGTGTGAGTCCTACACCCTGGCCCCCAGGGTGGGTAATTTGTATTACAGTATAAGGAAGGGAGAGAGGCTAGCAGTGCCCGGGGTCACTTATAAATTATATAAACTTATTGTGTCCAAATAACTACAAAAGTAAAATGGAAGTGTTTCAGAGTGCTATAGCTGCATAAAGAAGGAGAAAGAGGAGGTGGGGAGAGGGGGAGAAAGAAGAGAGAGAGAAAGAGAGAAAGAAAAGAAAGAAGAAGAGGAAGGGAAAGAAGAAAGAAGAAAGAGAGAAGAGAGAGAGCAAGAGCGAGAGAGACAGAGAGAGAGCTTGTTCCTTCAGAGTCCCCTCAGGGCTGGACAGAAGTAAGCTGTCCAAAGGCTGCTTCTCCCTTTGTTCTCTGTTCTTTGCCACTGCTACCATGAATGGCTGCTCTGTGCCATGTGCCACTCTGCCTTGGAGCCAGGTGAGTATGGACTGAAACCTCCACTAGCTGTGGGCTAAGCCTCTCCTTCCTTAATTCTGAGTGTTGGGTATTTTGTTCCAGCAAAGGGAGAAGAGTAACTGAGACAGGTACTCTTCAAATTTTTTGGCATAAGTTATTTTCCTTGTAATTTAATACTAATTAGGGAAACAAGGCAAGCCATCTGAATCCAAGGCCACTGTGGTAGTTACAAGTTCCAGTACTAGAGTCAGGCATGACTCTGAATCCTTTGGCTAGTTGGATGATCCTGATTAAGTTCCTCTGCTTTTTTAAATTATAGTTTTCTGACCTGCAAAAACAGGGATGACAGTTGAGAGTCAAACGTGGCTTGAGAGTTTCAGGCCTCTTAGCACCATGACCAAGGTAAAAGCATTCTGTATTAAGAATAAGGTACCAGCATGTCCTTTTCAGGTCCCACACTGGCCACCAGAGCTGTTACACAATAAACTTTCTCTTCAGTATCTAACATGTACAAGTAGGCATGTGCTATTTGCTATGGAGAAAGCAGAGTAAGAGTGTCTGTTTTTAAGAAATGACAATAATTTGTGCCCTTTGTCCAAATCATTCCTTTTCCACATAAGTAGGAAAAATGACATTGCTTTTGAAGAGCAGTTAATAGGAAAATATCGAAGGTAATCATTAATTATTAACTCAAACAAAGCGTATTATAAATATTAATTCTACAAAATCCCAGTAAATGAGCCACACAGGCTCAGAGCTCCAAATGAGCATCCTATGTCCCCCTTCCTGCATGAGTGAACATGGCCCAGAGCACATACTTTATTTGTAATGTTGATGTCACTTCCTGCTGCCAGAAGCACTCTGCTGCATTCTTCATGACCTCCTGCAACAGCTAAGAAGAATGGTGTTTCTCCATTCTAGCCAAAGAGAAGAAAAGTTAGTAATTGTCTCTTGTCATGGAATTAAATTACTTTATCTTTTTTCTTTCCTTTTTTTTTTTTTTTTGTATTTTAGGGTATTCAGGGTCTCACTACTAGATCAGACTCATAGTGATCTGCCTCTTTACAGCCTCCCAAGAGCTGGGATTACAGGTGCATGCCACCATACCCAGTCTCAATCGCCATCTCAGCATTCCCTGGGGGTAGGGCTGGCACAGCAGGCCCAGAGATTGAACCCCCAGCCCCTGTGCCCACTTGCAGGTGCTTTAGTCTGCTGAGCTATTTGGCCAGCCCTAAATTACTTTAATAAGCAGCCTGCTTTCTCTGTTACTTTTGTACATTACTCTTGGTAGCAGATAGCACTACTAAACATCTGTGTATCAACTTATACTGCCAGGACTATATTCTTTGGTCCAGTCAATTTATATTGTAACCCTAAAGGTCAGAATTATTATTATCCTCATTTTACTTATTTATTTATTTATTTATTTATTTATTTATGTTTTGCCGACCTGGGGTTTGAACTCAGGTCTTTGCATTTGCCAGGCAAGCACTTATTCTACTGAGCTATATCCCCAGCCTCCTATTATCCTCATTTTACTGATAATACTAAACCTCAGCTGGAAACTAGGAAAGCCAGGAAGCAAATCAACAAGTCCTACACTCTTTGCTGTTTGGCTGCCTCTTTTCACTGTCCTGTTCACTGCTGATACTGCTACCCTTTATGGATCGTCCCAGCAGACATTTATTAGATATTAATTATATCAGCTGGAACTGGAAAGATGAATAGGACCCAGATCTGCCTACAAGGAAACAACCACCTAAGAAGAAAGATAACCTTGGAAATAAGGAGTCATAACACATATATTACAAAGTACATAAAATTAGAATTGTATGTACAGAGTACAGCTTTAATCTTTCCAACTGATTTAAAATGTTGAATGTTGCCAGGCCTGGTGCCACACACCTGAAACCCCAGTTTTCAGGAGGCTGAAACAGAAAGATCACCATGAGTTTGAGGCCAGCTGAGGCTCCATAAGTGAGTTTAAGGCCAGTCTGCACTACACAATGAAAGCCTGTCAATAAATAAATAAAGTGTTGTACATCATTTTAAAACAACTTTGTGTGTATGTGTGTATGTGTGTGTGTACCAGGAATCCAACCCAGGACCTTGTGCTTGCCAGGCAAGTGCTTATGCTGCTGAGCTATATCCCCAGCCCTAACAACTAATTTTTAAATATTTTTTATTAATATTAATGAGAAAAATAGCAATGAGACAGTTTTACAACAGATTAGTAGAACAGATACAATAATACATTGCATACTGTTGTCTTCATAGTAGTTGTTTAGAGTATAAGATATAGATATGATATCTTTTCTAAGCACTTTGTACAAATCTTCCTTCTCACTGAACTAAGAGAAACTAGCTGTATATATAATCCAATAGTACATAAGAGTAGTGGGTTATCAGCACAACTGGCAAAATCAGAGGCTGTTGACTTGAGCCTTTTACAGCTCAGCATATTAATATGGCTTTCCTTTTTATTCTTATGGTTAGACTTTTCTTCTGCTGGATGGTTAAGACCAAGATAAAAGAAGACCTACATAACAAAAAATGTAACTTCCATAATTTTTTAAAAAGAGAACTCAGTACTCCAGTTTCTTAAAACTTGGGATAAACACTAGTAGGATAAAGTTACAGTTCAGTTTACATAAGTCAAAACAGAAAAAAACAATAACTGCTCTCACACAATAGCTACTTGGGTATTTCCCTTTCTTCATGAAGACTCTCAAAATTATAAAAGAAATGTTTAATTCCCTCCCTATCACCTAATCATTTTTTTCCCTGGCTGAGCTATCTCCCTGGCCCTCTTCCTCGGCCTCTGTCTTTAGTGGCTGCATTTGGAGAGGTCCATGAGGTTTTATTTGTAGCTCAACAACTCTGGACAATCATGTTGACAGGGAGGCAAGCGCCTGGGACCAGGGTCCCCACCTCCACAAGGCAGGAAAGACATAAGCTCCTTTACCTAAGAGCCTGAAACAGCCCTCTATAAAGGAGTTTCTCCTCACAATCTCTCATTTTTCCAGAAAAGGAGGTGTTAAAAGACAATACCAATGGAAAATACTTGCTAAAAATGACAGAAGGAAAGAACCTGACTCTTTCACAATCTTTGACCCAACAATCCACCTTTAAGAATCAATCCTAAGGAAACAGAAATTCCAGCTAAAGTTTACATATGAAGTGGTTCCTGACAATATTACCTAAAATAAGGAACTGAAGCAAACTAAATGTACAAGAGCTAAAGAATACTTCAATGAAATCTAGGCTGCCAGTACAAATACATATATGCAGGAACAAAAAGGAAACCACAAGGAAAAATTTGGATGTACACAAGGTAATCCTTTCCACATGTTGAAAACACAAAACTGCCAGTTATGTTTTATTTGCATCTCAAATTTTAAGAATTTATGTTTCTGCCATATGTTTTACAATGTCCTAATTGAATTATAAGTGAATGTAATAGATTTGTGCTTGAACTTTCTTTACTCACATGCATTTGCTGCCAGGAATGTTTGTAGACCAATGCTCTGGCACTTTCCACATTCATTCTAACTGATCTGGCAACAGCTTACAACAGGAAATGAAACCAAAAGCTATGTGAACATTATACGCCTCACCCCAAAGAATAATATTATCACTGGACACATGACTGTGTGCAAGTGAAATATATCATGATCTGCAACTACCGTTCATTGGACTTTATGAATTCTCCACCCTCACTCCAAAGAGCTGAAGGTGAATGTGTCAGGTGCACCCATTAGAGCAGAACAGAGAAAGGGCAAGACTGACCCTCCCTCCTGTGGCCACAGGACTTGATCTCTGCTACTGTGTCAATATTTGTGTTCCTCTAAGATTCATATTAAAACTGAATCTGCAGCACATTCTGTCAAAAGGTCATGATGACTCCACCCTCATCAATGGGGTAAGTGCCCTTATAGAAAGGCTTCAGGGCTCTGACATTTGTTCCTCTGCCACGTGAGGACATAAGAAGCCTCCTGGAAGCAGACAGCAGCCCTCTCCAGACACTGAATATATTGGCACTTTGATATTAGACATTTTCGCCTCTACAACTAAGGGAAACAATCTATGATTTATAAATTTCCCAGTCTAATGTATTATGTCATAGCAGCCAGGATGGATTTAGACATTCTATATTGATTTGCGAAGGCCCATCTTACCCATAAAGTACTCTGAGCAATTTGTGTTCTTTTTGAGTAGATTTGCTGTTGTTGCTGTTTGAAGTTTTTGTTTGTTTGTTTGTTTGTTTTCTGAGACAAGATCTCACTCCAATAGTTCAGACTGGCCTTGAATTCATTACATAGCCCAGGCTGGCCTCAAACTCACTAGCATTCTTCTTTCTCAGCCTCCTGAGTGCTGTGTTTAGAGGTGCACACTACCATACTGACTTTCTTTCTTTTAAGTTTCTAACTCTTGACTCATAGCTGTCAGTCAAGACCAAATTCCTGGGAAATAACACAGATAAAAAAAGGAAGGTTGTGTGTTGGCCCTTGATCCTGAGCCAAAAGACAGGTTTGCATTCTCCCAGAGAATGGGAGAGAAAAAATGAGCATACAAATAATACATACCACTGACACAGGTGACACCTGTGGTTCCTCTCACTGAACTATGGTAGTACCAATAGAAACAATAAACATCACACTTTATACACGTGTCCATGCTATGCCTTGTACTAAGTGCATGGCAGAGCCTTCACATCCAACCTTACTGTGACTCTATTTTACATAGGAGGAAATGGAAGCTGACAGAGCCAAAACAGTGTGTCTACCATCTCGCACCAGCCAGTGGTGGATGAGGGGTCAGCCCCAGGCACTCAGGGCCCTGCTTTGGAATTGTGTTCCAAGGCTCAAACACACAGGACCAGACTGGTGGGCTTCTTGGACCTACAATAGTAAGTGGAAACACCTAAATGACACCCAGAATTTGGAGACAGATCTACTTTATATCCATGGGCACTGATCTCTGGTGGTCTAGGGTTTGTATGGCATAAGCAAGCAGGAAGTACAGAGGCAGAATGGCTTGTCAGCTGGGAACTGGTTTATATGGTGTGCATCACAGTGACCAGCTGCTTCTAAGAGACAGAAGCAACCAGAACTAGAGGTAGGCAATTAAGAAAACGAAGGGAATGCTGACGTGTCCCAGGCATCGCACACACTCGCATCATGGCCTTTGATTTTCATGGTGGTGCCTACGATCGTCATTTTGGTGACTAGCAATTCTAAGATACACACTGTGTCAGACTGAGATTCATCCTACAGTCTGTGCCAATCAGAGGGCACACACAAGGTAACACTCGTGGAACATGTGTGCTGTGCCAGAATGGGGATCTTTTTTCTTTCTTTCTTTTTTTTTTTTTTTTGCCTTTTTGAGA